>JARFIW010001500.1:600000-910446 GCA_036346225.1 Platerodrilus igneus | reverse complement strand
GCAATCTAAAAATTCTTAAAGATTCGGGTACCTGAGAAAATCTAATATTAATTGATACCAAACAAGGTAGGTTTATCTCGAAAGATAAAAAATGGCTAGTCGAAGAAAACTTTTGGTCCAGAATGTTAGCGGTAAAAATCTTAAAAATAGGTTTATCTCGTGGGAGGAAATGTGGATGCTCATTTATCTCGAAAGATAAAAAATTTAAGATATATTTATCTCGAAAGATGAAAAATGGTTAGTCGAAGAAAACTTTTTGGTCCAGATGTGTGAGGAAATGTGGGATTCTGGAGGAAATGTGGTGCTGATTACGCCCATAATACACTACTCACAACCTCTTTTTCCCGACCAGAGTAGACAGATACATCATACAAGTGCCCATTTTGAAGACACAATTTAAAAAGTTTAATACCAAATTTATGGCGTTTGTTACAGATGTATTGTTTAAATTTAAGTCTGCCCTTGAAAGGTACTAAAGTTTCATCTGTACAAATAAATTCACCTGGTACAATAAAACTTTGAAAAGTTGTCATCAGTTTTTTTAATAAAGGAGTTATCTTAAATAGACGGTCAGGATCTCCAACATTTTGGTTGTCCACAAAGTGCCAATTTTTTTAACAGTATTTGGAAACGATTCCTGGACATCACTTTCTTAATGTCATTATTATAGATTAGATCTGTAGACCAATAAGCAGCCAATGATGGCAGTTGAACCAAACCAATCCACATCAAACAGCCGATAAACTTTTCCATTTCATTTTGATCCGTTGGTTTCCACTTTTGGATACGACTTCTAGGAGTTGAGTTTTTAGCTTTCTCTTGCTCGGCATATAAATTTGTTTCATTTACAAATAGTTTAAATATTTCATCAGAGACCATAAGTTTATAAAACTCGTAAGGTGACTTATCATATAAATCATAAACAAACGGACATATGCCGGGCTTTTGTTCAGAAAATTCAAACTTTTTCAAATACGAACCTGTAACTGGTGACCAAATTATGGTATCTTTTGTTTGACTTTGGGTTTCTAATTCATCTTCAGTTTCAGAACAATAGTTTACATTTTGTGCAATCACTTGTTCTATAAGTTCATCTATTTCATTTGAAGCAGAATAAACCGGTATATGCTCACATTATAATTTGAATAACGGCCGCTATACTTGCGGCCACGTCCCCAATGCTCCACCCGGAGGTAGGTATATGCTCACAACTGGATGGCGTCATGGGTTCTGTTACATGCACATTTTTTGTTAATTTTTCTTTTGCAGATAATGTAAACAACTCAGAAGAAAACGATCCAAATTTAGAATCAGGCAAAACACGTCGGCGTACACTGTCAAAATTTTTCACTGATAAAGGTAGCGTTTGGTGTTTAGAACTATTATAAATCATAATTTTTTTTTCTGGGTGTTTCTGGATCGTCGTCAGATGAACTCGAGGAATTAGAAGGTTCATATTCACTTTCAATAGGTAAGAAATCTCTTTCATCAGTAGATAATACATCTGACCACAACTCTTGCAATCTCATTTGTTCTCGTTCATAACTCATTTTATTAGTTATTACACGCACAAATACAGGCTTCAACGCAAAGCTCTTCAAACACGAATGAACAAGAACGATTTATAGCATGATGCACCAAAAGTTATGCGCACGTGTACAGTACGTGGCCCCCATGGCCGTTAGGACATTAGAAGTGCTTGTAGCCGCGGGGGACAAATGCCGTCCGACAAATTAATTTTAAAATTTTTCACTAATTACTATTATTTTAAGAAAATAGCAATTGGCAATATACATATTAAGGTAAAAAAGTTAATTACGGCAAAAAAAATTGTAGCCACAACGAACCGCATAGCACGGTATACATGGTGGCACTTAAGGTGTTAACTGCAAAAGTTATATTTAGGGAGGAGATTTTCTTTATGAAGGTAATCGTAACTTATAATTGATTATTTAGATTGCTAAAGGAAAATTTTAAAATAATAATAAGGTAAGATTATATATAAGTTATGTAAACAACGGTTTTTTTAAAAGTTAACCCACAAAAAAAAGAAATTTAAGCTTTATAATAGTTATTTAATTGACTTTAGTGTATTTTTAAGAAGATTTTTACTAATAAAAAAATTATAAATGAAGGTATTTATCTATAACTAGAATACTTACATAAAACATTAGTAATCCAAACACATGTTTAAGTGAGGTTATGTAATTTACTAGACACTTTTGAAAGGTGTACACTTTAATTTTATTCTAAATTAGATAAAATAATTATTTAAATTAATTTAAAATATAACCACACTTTTTATAAAAGAAAAGTGCCAATTAATTAAATTTAGGAATAATATATATGAAACTTAAACAATTCACTAATCAACATGGCTGTCTAAATGTTCAAATTGACACATCAGCTGTTTCCATGTTATTTCAACTTAAGATAGATGTTATGCCAACATAAGATAAATGTTGCCAACTTATATTTTTTCTATTTGAAAGTTATTAAAAAAAATTAAAAATTTTTTATTTTTGAGTAAAAAAATCCAATTGCTAGAAATATATTGAAAACTAACACATTATAAAATATACCAGAGCCGAAAACAAATTTTTCAACAAAAAGCGTTGAGGCGCCACTATTATAGTTCTCGTCTGTTCTAGTCTAAGGTATACTATTAAAGTCCCGCGCGTAACTGATAAGAGCCACTACGACAGTTGGCAACATAATAAACACGTGCCTAATATTGCGCAACAAGGCATTACGTCATTATTGAGTCTCAAATTTGAATCACATACAAAAAAAGAAGATAAAATGTACTCACGTAAAATGTTGAGCTCTTCACAGCATTGCAGCTATTCTGACGGCAGGATATCGGCGTTAGTTGGGCGTGGTTCGGCCTTCGCCCCCGTTGAAGTCAGATTTTCTGTCTTCCCTCTTCTTGATCGTAAGGAGGATGAAGCAATAAAGGTAGGGAATGATACAGGGCAGAGATACGACAAATGAACCTACATTACCTGAAAGAGAAGACAAAAAAAAGCACAGATAACGTCACTGTTAGACGTCTAGTTGGCTAATGCCGTCGTGTCGGAAACCGCCACTTACTTCCCTACTCCGCGTCTGCGCAATCTCTGGCGCCGACGCAACTGTTCCAAGTTACGGAAATTCACGCACAAGTCCATTTTTTAAAATATTGGCGCGATTTCAGTCACATACTTAAAACTAAAATCAAAAATGTTTACATAGCCGATTTTCGGAATGTAACAATATATATATCATCTTCAGATTTTAAAGCGATGATTAAATTATAAATAGGATCTGTTAGAAGGTATAGCGGTCACAGAATAAAGAACACTCTTTGTTCTTAGTCAAGCTTTCGATATAGTTTATTTCTTCATCAGGATTCTAACAAAAGTATAAAACAAACAACTAACAAATGGTATGACTATTTATCATACTTACATGAACGGAGTGATTGTGTGTATTTACTAAGTTTATACATTGAAACAAATGAAAAGTTAAAACTAAAAACTACACTACATTTAAAATAGTTTAACTGTCCGATTGAACACTCATCGTCAGAAGTCTGCTCATCAATAACTGCTTATAGGTTTGGTATAAAAACCAGATACACTGTCAGTAATAAATAAACCAGAAAAGCATATGTTTTTATAAAACAGTATACTAATTTAGCAGCTCGTGGATTTATTGGCAATTTGATGTGATTTTTATTAAAAACTGAGAGCATACGAATAAATATTGCTGAGATTGTTTACATCAGTTTTGTTATTCATGAAATTTGAGTTGTTTGTAATGTGGTACCATTTCTAAAAATAATCTGCTTTTATAATTTCCTTCTATTTCCAACACAACGTAGGTTATCAAAATGTAAAAATTTTGGAAACAGAAGGAAATTATAAGAGCAGATTATTTTTAGAAATGGTAAACATGGCAAATGACCCAAATTGCATGAATGACGAAACTGATGTAACCAATCTTAGCTATTCGTATGTTTTCAGTTTTCAAAAAAAATCAGATCAAATTGCCAATAAATCCACGAGCTGCTAAATTAGTATATTGTATTATCAAAACATATGCTTTTTTGGTTTATTTGTTACTGACAGTCTATCTGGTTTTTATACCAAAACCTATAAGCTGTTGTTGATGAGCAGACTTCTGACCATGAGTGTTCAGTCGGACAGTTAAACTATTTTAAATATAGTGTAGTTTTTAACTTTTCATTTATTTCATTTGTAAACTTAGTAAATACATGCAATAACTCCGTTCTTGTAAGTATGATAATGTAGTCATACCATTTGTTAGTTGTCTTTTTATACCTCAGTTAGAATCCTGATGAAGGAATAAACTATTACAATATATATATTGCTATGAATAAACAGGAATTGTAATTATCGAAGCCCCGACGTTGGGCCGCCTTATTAATATTGCTATGCTCTCTAAATTATTCGCGCCCCATCATTTTGTCGACATATAAATATTGCTATGTATTAACTGGATTTATCAATCTCGGACGTTGGGCTGTCATATAAATATTAGAGTTTGTTAGGTTTGTTAGATTTTAGGTTTGTTAGATTTTTATTTAGGGTGGATTAATTATGAAGCTAAGATTAATAAGAAGCGCGGTTATTTTCGCGTTTAAACCCAATGTAGTACCCCCGGGTGGAGCATTGGAGACGTGACCGCAAGTATAGCGGCTCTTATTCAAATTATAATGTCATATAAATATTGCTATGAACTCCCTCCAGGAACTTAACTGGATTTTATCGTGTCTCGACCTTGTCGACCAATAACAAACTTTGATATGTTACCGCCTTACTCGTTATCAATTTCGTATTCAACTTATAGCTCCTCCTTTATAGTTTAAATTATCAAATCACTCCCATTAACTTTATCTTATGACCTCGACTAGCATTTATTTATAATTATAAAATAAAGTTAATTCAATATTATATAATAAAACAAATATTATGTACAGTTTTTGTAAAATATTTAAAATACACTTTTCGATTAATTAATGTTGTAAATCTCTTTTATCAAAAATCATATACTTTTTAATCAAATCCAAAGTCACCAAAAAAAACCTATTGTTTATAAAAAAAAGAAGTGTGGAACGTTCAAAACCTCTTTATCATATAACGCCCTTTATACGTATGCAAGTTCTCTGTTTTTGTTGACTTCCTCACATTCATTTATATTAAGCAAATTCAATATTCAAATAAAAAAATAGAAAAATAATGTCTTATAACTAAAAATCTAACCTGGTCTAGTTTCTTCGCTATTTCCTTTTCGCAATTGACGCATCCAGTATCAGCTAATATTTTCCATGCATACCACCATCCACTTGAATAAAAATTATTTTCCCCCAATTCAGGATTATTACATGCCCATTCGAAATATTGTCTATCCACACGCTTGAACCATTGCATTTAAATTATTGTTATCACCCTCTGGACTACCATTATTAAACTTACACTTATGCACCCCAATTTATTGTCGTCTCATTTCGATTTATTACTTCTTCTCAGAATTTCCCCAAACTTAAAATTGGATTACTCTCCCCGGATTTAGAGCCGTTTAATCGGCAATCATAATTTTCATTTGCACATAATAGAATTTTTCTTTTAAATTAAATAATTCAAAAAAATATAATTTCTTACCCGTTTTCCTCTCTTCAATTGCTTTCTTCAACTACTTCCGGCTAGCTCAGTTAGACCTCCTTTTGGATATCTAGATTCACTCTCATATTCTCTATCGTTCACGCACACTCCCAATAAAACCACAAAATACAACAAACATATAATCTTTTATTTGTCACTATTTACAAATAAAATTCAATATTATCCACATTTCAGTGATCAAGTTACACCTCAATAAATCCTATTTTGTAATGTCCTGTATTTTAATTTAAATCATCAAACACATAGAATGTACCGGGAGTAAATGGACCCTAAATAATACCTTATTTCTCATTCATTTTTTTTCAATTTATTTTAAATCTACGTAAACTCTGGAGTATGGTGAGCTCATGATAACCCAGTTAATTATGAATAATGTATGCCCTTATACTTTGCATACTCTTACAACAAACTAAATAAAAACAACCCATGTACTCTTCACAAAATTTAACCTCCTGATGGAACGTTAATAAGCTTTATATACACCTTCAGATTTCTTACGTATTATGTTCAATACGCAAAATAATGCACACTACCTTCAAAATCACTTTCATACGTCACCCAATATTCATAGTTTCATAGTTTATAACAACACAATTTCAAAGCATTACCTGGAATTTCTAGAAGATCTATGCTCTGTTGACGATGCCGTGTATTTGCTTCTCTCTGCTCTGCAGGCTGCTTCTAGCTATTAGTATAAGAACCCCATTTAAGTTGAGCTGCTTGCACTGCCTCCTCGGTGTATCCACTTTCCAAATCCAAATTAATTATACTTTTTTCATAATTATTTAATTTGATCCACGTTACTTAACGTCACTACACGAGTTTGTTAAAAAAAATATAAGTGATCCCTCAATAAAATCTAAACTCGACACAAGTCGCGTACAAATTATGAGGCTAACACCGTGCAATATAATTTAAAATAATTTTATTATACTTACAAACTCGTAGTAACTTTGGTACGTAATCTGACGCGTACAAAATACTAAGGCCACGATGAAATAAGAGAGCGAGCCGTGCTAATTCGTCAAGTATTTATATGCTTTGACTGTAACTTCTCCAGACCCTCTTACCGTGAAAAATGTAATTTAAAATAACACGTTCTTAAAATTTTGTTTCTAACCGATTTGTAAATCCTGGAATTCAGGGCGTCGTTACGATCTTTTCTGAAAATTAAAGTTCAATATTCCCGTGTCTTGTCTGATGTGCGACTAACGATATCGACTAATAGACTGTGCATTGACGTTTCACAAATCTCGCCTATACTAACGCTGTCCCTTGCTTATGCATATTTTACGTCTCTTTCTCACCTTGCTTGAGTGGTAGAAATCGATATTCCAGACCATCTGCTATCTAACCCACGTGGACGTGCTTTAAATAACCGCTCATTAGCGTTTCATGCGAAAACATCTGACCGTTTGTACAATCCTTTGTTATCTACAAAAATAAATGGAACTTGACATTTAAAAACCTGCAGGTGTTTAATCTTAACGAGCATTTTAACTAAAATTTCTACGAGTTGGATTTTCCGCTTATTTCAACCCCCACCCATATATTTGTTTGTTAGCAACGCGTTTCACCTTGGTATTATTGATTTTTATACGCTTTTATGCATATTATACGTAAATAACCGTTCAATTAAACTCAATTAAATTAATAAATTAATTGCATTAGCTTCTAACATTTATTTTCTTTACGAACCACACTAAATTTTATTCATTATTTGTAAAATTTTGTTAATACCTGTTACTTAAAAATGAACTAACTGGAATAAATTTCGCAAGTAAATTTTGGTTGTTTCCTCTATACAGGGTGCTTTGAATTTACTTTGTTTATACGTAGATTTAACCCTTTAAAACCACTACAATATATATATATATATATATATATATATTATATAATATATTGATATGATAACACCACACGCTAAAGTAATAAACGTCCAGTTTCCTGTTGAACGCCACCGCTCTGTGTTTTTCTCTAATATTCAAATTTTAATTATGCCACGGCCAGCCCAGTTTAATTCACACAGAGTGCACAACGTTACGATGATCAAACAATTTACTCCTTCAAACCTTATCTGCTTGGAATGATAAAACGAAGTCGATCAATATTCGTATAATGAAAGGAAATAATATCTACACTTCACAATTTTGTAATCCCTTAAATAAACACTTAAATCAAATAATATTATCTAGATTATTTATCTCAAAAATTATATCTCTCTTTCTTTAATTTAAAGTCACCAAAAACAACACCATATACTGAAAAATCTAAAACGTTCAAGACCCTTTATCCTTTCTACGTACATTTTTACGTATTAAATATTTTTGTTGACTCCTTACAACATAGAAAAATATTTTCAGTGTTTAAATTCAAATTTGAAGTGATTCCTTATACTAGTCAGCCCTGACCTGTGATTTTCCAGTGAGTCCTTTTCCCCTTTTGTTTGCTGTTGCATATTGTGGATCAACACCCCGTTATTATCTTCAATCGAAAAGTAATGCTCTACTTTGTGCTCCTTCGCGTAAGTTTGAACCAATAATTCGGTATTGTTAATCCTTGTTTCTAAAATTTACCTCGTGCTTTACTTGGATTTCTCAAATTAGATCTCTCAACTTAAATACAACTTGGATTTCTGAATACCACACTTAGATACAACTAAGATTTCTGAATACCAGACTTAGATCCATCTGGATACCACTTAGATTTCCTAACTTAGATACTTCTGGATACTGCTTAGATCCAACCTAGAGGCCTACATTATTATAAACATTTAATTTAAATTAATTAACAAATTTCTACGCACGTTTTCGGCAAACGGCAAAAGGTTTTTCATATATCTTCAATGTAATTTGTCATCAAATATTATACGTCACCACTTTTCACAAAATTTAATAATTTAAGTTGAAGTTTATTTTGACGCGTAAATTTTTGAGTAACAGTGATGCAGGTTCGGCGTGGTTCAAATTGAGACTGGGCCTGCTTATCAACTTTGGGCGTTATATAGTTTTCGCTATCTAAATTTTGATTAGTTTATCAGAATCGTCGTACAAAGTCTTGTAACCAACCTTGGTTGTTTTGGGATATTCCTAGGAGTTTACAAGCCTTATTTCTGATGAAATTATTCTGTAGTTACAAATTATGCTCGTATTTCTATTGTTTCACGATCTTTGACCGTTTGTTTTGTTATTATTACTGGAAAATTAATTTAGCTTATGGCTGTTGTTTGTGTAGATAAAGCTTTTGGGGAATTAAACAAATAACTGATGTAACATGAGTGATGTAAATCCACGTGTTTCTGTTGATGTCTCGTATTTAAAATTTATTTTTGAAAGTGCGTATTTTATCAAAGCGCTTTATTATTCTTTTTTCATCACATGCGTAATTGCGTAAAGACTTACTAGGTTTTATCTTATTCCTATCTATTTTATAAACTTATTTATCGCTTTTTAAAGTAGTTTAATTGCATGAATAATTATTTCTGCTAAATATGTGTCCTATTATTGAAAGATATGCTTACTGGCATTGATTAAAGTTAATTGCGGTCCTTATACAGGGTGTTATATGTTTGCTCTTTGCATAATATGCGAATTATTTATTGTCATGCTAAATAAATGCAGTTTTCTAATTCCCATTGCTATTTACATTTGTTACGCGACCCTTACGACTCAATACACCCCTAAATAACCCCATATCACAGCAATATATATATATATATATATATATATATATATTGTTGTGTTACCCTATAAATAATCGAGCCTCACGAATCGGGCGTCATAAAATTGCCGTGTAACTGGGATCAATCTCTGGAACTCGCTAAAAATCATTCAAGCCCCAACGTTGGGCCGTCATAAAATTGCTGTTTGCTTTATAAGCTTAGTACTTTCTCAAAATACATTCGAGGATTTTATTAATTTTACAAAAATCGTCATAAATTTCACACAATGGAAAATTTAATAAAAAAAAAATAAGATTTCTTACCCAAATTCCTGCTTCCTCGGTTGAATTACTTCTACAGCTCCCTGGCTAGCTCACTTGGGCCTGCTCTTGGATACCTAGATTCACTATCATACTCTTTATCGTTCACGCACACTTTCAATAAAACCACAAAATAATTCAACAATCATACAATATTTATTTATCACTATTTACAAATAAAACTTCAAGATTATTTACATTTCGGTGGCCAAGTTACACCTCAATAAATTCGATTTTTGTAAAGTCAAAAATTTTAACTAGCAATATCAAACACATTGAACCTAACAGAAGTAAATGGGCCCTAAATAGTACCTTAATTTTCTTTCTTTATTTATAATTAATTTTAATTAGGAAACTCTGGAGTATGGTGAGCTCATGATAACCCAGTTAATTATGATTCATGTATGCTTTTTACTTTGCATACTCTTGTTACAAACACAACAAAAACCCATGTACTCTTAACAAAAAAATATTTAAATTCCTGAGGAACGTTAATAAGCTTTATATACACCTTTAGATTTATATTTAAATACCATAATAAAAGTTAGTTATACGTATTATTTTCAATACGCAAAATAATGCAAAATACCATCATAGTTCACTCTCACACATCACAATAACCTTCATAGTTTATCAAAAACAACAAATTCTAAAGCGTTACCTGGAATTTCTTGAAGATCCCTACTCCGTTGATGATGCCGTTAAGTTGTTTCGCTCTCGGCTTCGTGGTTCTGCTCTGCTCGCCGCCTCCAGCTATTTGTAGATGAATACCCTCTAAGTTGTGCTGCTATGCTGTTCATACACGATACATCCAAATCCAAATCCAAATCCAAATATATTACATTTCTTTTATAATTGCTTAATTTAATTTACGTTACACTCCGTAACTTCACGAGCTTGTTAAAATTATATGTTGCACCTCTATAAAATTTAGACTCGTCACTATCCGCGTTCAAATTATGAGGCCAACACAGTACTATTTAATTAAAAAAAATATATATACTTACAAGCTCGTGGTAACTTTCTGTACGTAGTCTGAAGCGATGAAAATACTAAGGGCCTCTATTAATTTTCTTAAAGTATTTCTACAATCTACTATGCCACCTCTCGGCCGCTCTTCACGCGACATCCTTCATTTAAAATAATACTTCTTAAAATTTTGGTTCAACCGTTTTCGAAATCTTCGAAGTTTAACTCGTCGTTATTATATTTTCCGAAAATCCCGCATTCAAATTTTCCTGTGTTTGTCTGTTGTACTACTAACTATATAGACAAATGAGATATTCAGTGACGTCTTGAAACACCGCCTGTATTAACGTTATTCCTCCCTTATGCATATTCTATGTTTCCTTCTTACCTTGTTTTGTGGTAGAAAATCGATATTGCTGTCCGCGTTTTAAACTAACCCATGTGGACTGAATACGTGCGTTTCAAAGTGACCTGTTATTATGCCTGTCTCATTCCGAAGCATATCCCTGATTCTCTGTCCCTTTTGCGCTCTAAGAAAACTTTTAGTTAGCATTCATGCGAACCGTCCGACCGTTTACCCGATATACCACGAATAGTGTTTTTTATATATACAAATAAGGGGAACCTGACATTTTGAAAACATGCAGGTGTTCAATTAACAAATGTTTTAAAACAACCTTTCTAGGAGTTTACGTTTCAAGGTATTTTATATTCAACGGCTGTTCGTTTGTTAGCAAGGCGTTTCACCTTGGTATTATCGATTTTTCAAGCTCTTATGCGTATTAGACGTAATAACCCTTTCAACTAAACTCAATTAAATTAATTAATAATTTGCATTGGCTTCTACAATTTATTTTCTTTACGAACCTAACTCAATTTTAATCACTACTTGAAAAATTATGTTAATACTTGTTACTTTAAATTCACTAAATGAAATAAATTTTGCACGTAAATTCTGGTTGTCCCCTCTATACAGGGTGTTTGAAATTGTATTGTTTCTTCCTAAATTTAACCCTTTAAAACCACTACAATATATATACATATATATATATATATATATAAATATATATATATATATAACAAAGACAAGTTATTTGCAGTCAGCAAAAAGAAAATTGTATATAAAGTAAGATGTATCTGTAAACAAACTCTTATGAAAATAATAAGAGCCATTGACAAATACAAATCGGTCTGGTAGTTATATAGTCATTAACAAAACATTAGCTTTATTACCTCATAGGGGAGGAAACATCCTCTGACCAATGGTTTCGGCTTGTTAGCGTCATCAGAGTGGAATAGTTTCCAAGAACCCTATGAAGTAATCGAAGCTATTATAATGATATAATTTCGAAACAATCACTGTACTATGGCGAAAGTAAATAAAACCGCCATCAGGTGATAAAAACCAACACTACTAAAGTGTGGAAGTACAGAATTGAACCGAAACTACATAATAAATTTTATAAATGACTATAAAAATACGTCTGGCCTTTGAGATTTGCGGAATGTTACAGCAAAATTTATTTGCAAACGTAACAAACCTTCTCGTGGCGACACCCGGGTTCATGCCCCAAAGGCAATTCAAATGAACAAAGACAAGTTATTTGCAGTTCGCAATAAGAAAATTGTATATAAAGTAAGATGTATCTGTAAACAAACTCTTATGAAAATAATAAGAGCCATTGACAAATACAAATCGGGCTGGTAGTTATATAGCCATTAACAAAACATTAGCTTTATTACTTTATAGGGGAGGAAACATCCACTGACCAATGGTTTCGGCTTGTTAGCCTCATCAGAGTAGAATAGTTCCCAAGTACCCTATGAAGTAATCGAAGCTATTATAATGATATAATTTCAAACAATCACTGTACTATGGCAAAAGTAAATAAAACCGCCATCAGGTGATAAAAACCAACACTACTAAAGTGTGGAAGTACAGAATTGAACCGAAGCTAGATAATAAATTTTATAAATGGGAAACACATAATATGAACAGAATTTCGTATAAATTACATCATGCGATGAGTCAAACATGCTGAAATATGGTGGACGCATTCTAGAACCTGTGATGTATTGAGATTTTTTTATACAAAAGTCAAGAAGATAATTAAATTCATTCATTCCTAGATAGTTACTTGATCGCTGTTTATGGAACGCAACTACAAAAGGGGGAATGTTCATATAAACAGATGGAGTCAGAATAGTGCCATCAGGAGTGATGGGGGAAGGGAGAAGAAATGATTCCCGAACCATCGAGAATCGAACCGTGTCTCCAAGAAAGTGAAAATAATAAAAATTCACAGAGAGATGGCACAAACAGTGATAAAAATAGAACATTCTGAGATGGTGAGCAGACCAGGACCTTTAACCCCGAGGTCGGATTTCTATTAAGAGTTAAACTAAGCGCCACTTAGAAATTAATCAGTACGAGCATTAACGAGAATTTACAAAATTTGATTTTGAAAATGATAAAAATGTAAATAAAAACTTATAACCTATTTTAAATATAAATGTAGAAATAAAATTATTAAAGTACTTATAGATACGAGAGTTAAAGCATCGTTGATTTTGAAGGTTTTCATCAAACACAACGAACAAATATTAAATAATAAGTTGATACCCATAAAGATTCGTAACTTAATAGCACATAACAACAGCGAATTTGCAAGTATAAATAGCATAGCAATTCCAAGATGTAAATTAAGGACGATTAAATTTGAACAAGAATACGAGGCTATACCTGGATTAAGGATGAAGACAATTTTTGGAATGGATGTAATTGATAAGTTCAAGTTGGTAATAAATGCGAAGAGAGTTATATGTGGTGAAGAATATTTTAAATGGATAGGTGAAGTAAATATTGAAGTCGAGAAAGACTGTGTTACTTTGAGTTATATGAAATAGTGAAAGAAGTTAACGAAATAGATGAAGGGAGAAGTAAAGGAAGTAGAGTTAAAGAGTATTGAGGTTCCACGTAAGGTACAAGATAAAGTAGAACTAGCGGTGTTTGAATATTTTGAAAATGGTGAGTTGAAAAATGAAATTTTGAGTATTTCTACAAGTTACGAAATTTGAGGAAGATAAAATTGAAGATAAATAAAATGCTAGTGATAAAAATTTAAATGGGTTTGAAAAAGTTTCTGTTGAGGGTATCAGTGATAAAAATTTTGATGATGGGAGAAATCAAGCACTTATTTTGTAAATAATGTAATTATTCTAAAAAGAAGTGATGTTTATGGGAAATTAAATTCAAATATGAAATGTTTAAAGCAGCGTAGCAATAAAAATCACAATTGACCTATGTCGATAGATAGTATTCTTGTGAGATTTGTTATAAGGAAGTGTTTTTGAAAATTGATTTAAGAACTTTCGGTTAATGGGTGTATTTATAAATAAAAAAAAAACATTGTTTTTGGTTTGTCTGTGGGCCCAATAACATTAGTAGTATTAATAGGGAGTATCTAGGACAATTTCACAAAATTTTATGGCACATTTTTGTGAAATAGTGATATTCTGTAGGAGAATTTTCTACAGTATTTTATGTGTTTAGGAGGAATTTTTTTATGACAATGAGAAAATGCAGGTGATGAAAGAATAGAGTTGGGAGATGTTAAGTAGAATTTGAGAATTTATAAATAAGAGTTATTTGAGAGAAAGGCCACTGTAAAAAAAGAATTATGCTTGTGTCTATTACAAATAGTTGTATATAATAGGTAGTTAGAAATAGAAATAAAAAATTACTCATCTATGCAGAAATATGGCGTGCAACGTAAATTTAACGGGACTGATTTTAAATTTTAGGTTGGGGCGGGGGGGATGATGCGACAAGGAGATCATAAGAGAACATTGAACACCACATTCTTTAAATAAGAAGCTTATTATTTGTATAGGGCATAAGTGAAATCCCATGTAAAATAACACACTAAGTACATATTGTGTTGAGGAATACCATTTAAAACAAAGTGCAATCTTTAAAAACAAGTTCTAATCGGCGGAAATACAATAAAATTCCTTGATTGAAAACCGGTATTTTTTAAAATGTAAATAATAAATAACATTTAATAATTCAGGAAAGCTAAAGAACAATGGATTGATGAAAGGTGCAAAGAGGTACAAACTAAAATGAAAATAGAAAAGACAGACAAAGCATACAAACTAATTTGAATAAATTTTAGAGATAAAAACCGTATAGCAATAAGGGGCGCGGGAGGATACGTCACTATAGAAAATGTAAAGAAAGTGGTTAGATTGCAGGAATACATAGGGAATTTATATGCAGGAGAAGAACTAACAGCGTTAGAATAGGAATCAGACATTGAAAAGGATGACTTGGGATATCCTATGCTTAAAGATGAGTTTGAATTAGCGTTAAAGGGTCTGAAAAATGGTAAGGCGCCGGGTACACAGATAAGGTACAAGTAGAAACTCTAAAAGCCGCTGGACTAGCAGTAACAGAACGCCTCTTCCACCTCGTAAGCTATATGTATAAGACAGGCGAGATACCCAAAGATTTCAAACGTAACATCATAGTTACTATACCAAAAGAGAGAGGCGCGGATATATGTAAACATTTTCGAACAATAAGTTTGACAGCATATGTGTCAAAAATATTAACTACAATTGTACAAAAACGAATGGAAAAAGAGTTGAAAAAATACTAGCAGAAGATTAATTTGAGTTTAGGCAAAACAGGGGAACACGGGAGGCTATTTTTGCTCTGAAGGTGATAATGGAGAAAACAGTAGAAAAAAGGAAAGCGTGTATGTAGGGTTTGTAGATTTGGAAAAAGCATTCGACAATGTAAAATGAAAAAAATACTCGAAATACTTAAAAGATTGGAATGAGTTTTAGGGATAGACTAATAATACATAGCTTATACAAAGAGCAAACATCGGTAATAGAATTAGAGCCTTTGAAACGTTGTGCTACAGACGTATGATGTAGATATCATGGACAGACAAGGTTAAGAACAAAGAGGTGCTAGAAATGGAAGGGGAAGAAGGAATAATGTGGAAAACAAAAAAAAATAGGAGAGATAGGATGATGGGCCACATACTTATTCATTAGGGAATAATGCGGTATATATTAGAACCAGGATAGGAAAAAAGAGAAGTACAGGTAGGCCTAGATTGGACTATTGTACACAGATAGTTAAAGATGTAGGCTGTGGGAATTTCAGGGAAATGTGTAGATTAGCTCAGAATACAAATCAATAAAAGTATGCGTCCAACCAGTTAAATAGGGAAACCCCAATGACGAAAAAAAAATAATTGCACTTAAACCTGATTATTATTAGCAACTACTCGTATTGGTTTTGCAATATTCTCAACTATATTATTGTGCGAAAGCATTTACTGGAAAACTATTAATTCGGCAAAAGTCTAAGTGCTTGGGGATCTTGGCAAACACAGGTTGCTTAACCCCCTTCACTTAATATTGAATCTCGATAAAATAGGACATATAATTAAAAAACAACAGAAGGGAAACTGAGCTGTATCTAGGCTGTGTAAATTTCAGAAGCTGCGTAGGCTAGCTCAGAATAGAAATAAGTGGAGGTACGCGTCCAACCAGTTTCAAGACGATAAACCTTGTTTGAAAAGATATATTGGAATACTATTGATTCGGCAAATTTTCGAGTGTTGAGGGATCTTGGTAGTCGCAGGCTGCTGAACTCGATTCACATAACACTGAATATTAGGAAAATAGAGTATATATTTGTAAAACAATTATAGGAGAACGGAACTGTATCTAACAAGAAAGAGCAGAGGCTACGTTCGAAGACAACAAGCATAGAAACAAGGAGAAAGTTATTGAAAGCATATGTGGAAAACAAAAGAAATAGAAGAAATAGAAGGGCAGGATATGTTCTTAAGCATTTTTGGAGAATAGTGCGGAATATATTACAAGCAGATATAGGAAAAAAAGAGGTAGAGGTAGGCCAAGATCAGACTAATCCACACAGATCGTTAAAGATGCAGACTGTGTAAATTTCAGGGAAATGAGTAGTTTAGGTCAGAATAGGAAACAATGAGGGTACGCGTCTAACCAGTTACAGAACTGACGACCTAATGATGAATGCATTGAATAACAAAGTACTATTTAAAAAGCAATCCAGTAATTTTTGAACTAAGTGCCAATAAGTTATTTTCCTTTTAAACAAACTACTTTTCCAGATTGTTCAAGAATCCATTATCTTCACGCTAACAAGCAATATGATTGACCGACCCAATTAGTAAAACGCGATAAGACTTTCTAATAGGTTATAAATTATAATAGGAAGTGATAACTAACTATTATGAATACATAGTTTAAACTGACAAACAGTTATATAAGATAAGTCTTTTAACTACCATAACTTAAATAAGAAAACCGCGATAACACACGCGCCGCCTGCTATTCATTCGTGGAATTACGACACTTAAGAGGCTTCTTTTACGCTGATAAATAAATTAAACTGATTGAGTTGCTCCATTCAATGCTTAAAATCCTCTGTTTTGTGCGCCTTTGCCAATATTTTCATTCGGACTTCCTCCCAATATTAACAATTTATTTAGTTTCCAAATTTTACCCCGTTTAATCAATAATCTAGTATTTTCTTAATCTCTAGATTTTCGTAATCTCACTTAGATTTGCACCGTCTTACTTAGATTTACTTGGTCTTACTTAAGAGTCCTCCAGCAAACGGTGAAACTTGTCTCATACATTTTTCACTATTATTTATTTTAAAATTTTCTAACACCACTTTACACAAATATTCGATTAATTAATTTTAATATTCACTTGTTGCAAAGATTCTTGACTATAAGTGATGTAGATTGTGCTCGGTTTAAATCAAGACTATCAGCTTATCAAATTCGTGTGTTATATAAGCTACGCCCCATCTAAAAATTCATGGGTTATCAGCGCTGTTTGTTCAAATGAAATACAGTAGATTATCACTATCTCACAAATATATATATATATATATATATATATATTATAGTGGTTTTAAAGGGTTAAAAATAAATACAAACGAAGCAATTTCAAAACACCCTGTATAAAGGAACAAACAGAAATTACGTGCGAAATTTATATTAATTAATTTATTTTTTAAGTAACGGGTATTAATCAAATTGTACAAATAATAATTGAAATTTAATAGCTTTGCAAAGAATTAAATGGTAAAAGTCAATGCCATGCATTTATTAATTTAATTGGAGTTAATTGAACAATTATTGATATATAATAAGCGTAAAAGCCTGTAAAAACCCAAGGTGAAGACGCGTTGCTAACAAACGAATATATCAGGAGGGTTGAAATACCATGAAACAAAGCTCGAAGAATAGTATTTAAAACGTTCGTTACGATCGAACACCTGCAAACTTTTAAATGTCAAGTTCTAATAAATAATATATATAAATAATATATAATAAACAGGGGTTATTTAAAGTCACGTCGCAAGTCCACGTGTGTTTAGACAGCAGATAGTCAAGAATATCGATTTTGTACTACTCAGACCAGGGTAGAAAGGGACAGAGAAAACGCATAAGTAAGAGACAACAATAGGATAGGAGGGATTTGTGAAGCGTCACTAGGTCTACGATTGCTCGATTTGTTAGTTTGATTTGAAACAAACGCAAGGATAGTGTAGCTTAATTTTCTTGAAATGTTATAACGAGGGACGGGAATTCGTGGATTTGAAAATGGGGTTGAGTGCAAAATTGCAAGAATGTGTGTTGTTAACCGGGGATTTTGCGTTAGACAGGTATGGAGAGGTTAGATTCGGAGTGTATAAATGTTTTTGGAGAACGTGGTGAAGGCCTTTAAGTTTTCGATCGCTCCAAACAACGTATCTAAGTATCACGAGTTGTAAGTACATGGTGGTAGTCTCTTAATTAAATACGCGGTTAAGTGTGCCGAAATTACATTTTAATAGAGATATCATCTATAATTATAATCAACTCGTGTCGGGACATTAAGTAACGTGGTTTGAAGCATCTAATTAATGAAGAAATAATTTTAAATGGAATTTGGAATTTGGTTACACCGGGGAGGCTGCGTTAGCAGTTCAATTTAGATGGAGTTTTTCTAGTAACAGCTAGAAACGACCTGCAGAACGGATAGAAGAAATAGATGGCATCATCTTCAGAGCAGAGATCTACTATAAATTTCCAGGTAACGATTTGAATTGTGACTTTATAAACTGTGAATATTGGGAGAACGTATGAGTGTGAAATTTTAAGGTAGTGTGTATTATTTACGTATTGAACTTAATACGTGTAAATAACTTTCTTATGGTATTTAACTAGAAAGTTGAAGGTGTCTATAAAGCTTTTAAACGTTCCATCAGAACGTGAAATTTTTGTGAAGAGTACATGGCTTTGCTTTGTTATTTGTTTTAAAAGTATGCAAATGCATAATTAGCTGGGTTATTCTGAGCTCACCCTACCCCAGAGTTTAGTTAGAGTAAAATGAATAAATAAATTATAAAGAAGGAATTTTAGAGAAGGTATTATTCAAGTCCCATTTACTCCGGGTACTGTTTATGTGTTTGATGATTTTAAAATAAAATACTGGACATTATACAATAAGGTTTTCTGAAGTGTAACGTGATCAATGGAATATGGACAATATTGGGTTCCATTTGTAAATAGTAATAAATAAAAGCTTGTATGTTGGTTGTATTTGAGGTTTTATTGCTGGTGCGTGTGTACGATTGAGAATATGCGACTGAATCTAGATACCCAAGAGGAGATCCAAATGAGCTAGCCGGAAGCAGTTGAAGAAAGCCATTCAACTGAGGAAGAGAGGAAAACGGGTAAGGATAATTTTTTTTGAATTAGTTAATTTTCGAAAATTTGTTTATTGTCGAATTTGAAAATTTTATAAAATTTTCGAATATATTTTTGTATCATGACGTTTACCCGACTTCCACGGCAATTTTATGGCGACCCAAAAGTGAGGCTCGAATTCCAGATAAAAATTTAGTGATTTTATTCCAGGAAACTGGCGATCGGAGAAAGAAAGTTTCGAAATTTTCTGTATTTGTTAAATTTAAGGGTATTTTAGTGTGTGAGTGTGAGTGATTTAAACGTATGCAGAGAAAGGAGTGGTTAAGAAGTCAAGGAGTGGAAATTGGAAGTGACGATAGTGCCTTGTGTGATAGAAATTCGAAAATGGAGGAAGCTGGAGGTAGTAGGGATCAGTCGAGGACGGAATCAGGAGAAGCTAGAAATGAATTAATGATGAGAATGCTAGAGGAAATGAGATTAAGTAGGGAAGAATCTAACAAGAAATTTGAGGAGATTAGAGAAATGGGGGAAGAGTCAAAGAAAAGAGTGGAGCAAATGAGTGTTGAATCGAATCGAAAATTGGACCAATTGAGCCAGGAACTAGGGGAGAAAATAGAAAAATCGACGAGAGAATTTTCAGAGTTCAAAAATAGTTTGACGTTAAAAATGGGGGAAGTTGAAAATAGGGTTGTTAAAAATGAGCGTGATATTAGAGGTTTAAATTTAGAAATGGGACAATTAAGAACGGATGTAAGGATTTTCTGTGAGGATGAGATTAATGCGAAAATGACTGAGGTAACGGACTCGTGTAAGGATCAGTTAGGGCGAGTTGAGAGAGAAGTGACAGGGATTAAGCATAATGTAGCGACTTTAATGGGGGATGGTCCAAGGTTTGTAACAGGTAATGTTTCTTTAGAGCAGCAAATGAAATTTTATGGGGATAGTAGAGTAAACCCGCAAATATTTATTAATAATGTTAGAGGGCTAATAAATAACGTATACGACGAACAGGCAAAATTAAATATTATAAAAGCTTTATTAAAAGACCATGCGGAAGCTTGGTATAATTTAATAGGACAGGAAATTGACACCTACACGGACTTTGAAGACAGATTTTTAAAGCACTATTGGAGTGATCACAGACAAGACCAGGTACGAGACGACTTAATCACGGGGAAATATAAGGGAGAATTTTCAGGAAGTAGGGAGCAATATGCTATACGCAAGTATAGCATAGCTAAGCAACTGAACCCACCACTGACGGACCGACAAATTATTAAATATCTATCGAGACACTTCGAGGTAGAGGTACGACAACACGTTGCACTACAGAACATAGTGGACAGAGAAATGTTTTTGGAATAGCTGCAGAGGTACGACGACGTAAGTAGTGGACGACCTCGGGAACATAGGGAAAGACAGATCAACGCGGTGAGATTTGACAACAGACGGGACAACTATGCTAGACGGAATAACTATCAATACCAGCGACAAAATTGGGAACCGCGACGACCATATTTCAGAAGTAACAGTTTAGGAAGGGGACGAGCACCGAGACCGGGACCTACACGACAGAACAGTTCACCGGACATAAAGGGGACTGCTAGTATGAACACGGAACGAGTGGAAACGCCTAGGACATACGCTGAGGTGACGGCTAGACCAGGACCAAGTAGGGAAAACAGACCTGGACAGGATTTTTAAAGACGGACAAACCACTAGACATCACTGTGTACAAGTATGAACATACGAAAGAATTTTTAAAAATTGAAGAGGAAATTGAGCCGGAAATAGTAGAAAAATTTTGTTTGCCCATAATAGAAATTAAAATTGTTGAAAAAAATTTAGGAGCTTTATTAGATTCAGGAGCTGAGGCGAGTTTGATATCGGAGGAATTCGTCAATGAAACCAAAAGTAAAGTGTGTGATAGGATAATGCCAATAAAAAGACGTCACCTGGTTTCGCCGAACAAAAAACGATTTGCTGTTGTAAATAGCGTAGTTATTTTGAAAGTAGAGTTAGGTTCAGTAAGCTGTGAACAAGAATTTATCATTGTACCTGGGTTAAAGTTTAAAGGGATATTAGGGGTCGATTGCATGATAAAGTTAGGGCTTATAATAGATATGGAGAGGAAAATAGTTAGGATTGGGGATAGGATTGTGCCCTGGAAGGCAAGTTATGATGTCACGGAAGATGACATGGGGTTATGTACTAATAGTATAGAGGGAGATGATGAAGAGGTGAGAGAGATCGACTCAGGGGAATATAGTGAGTAAAAGTTAGATGAGGTACAAGTAAGAGTAAAAGAAGGGGCTGAACAAATAGAAGTAGAGTCAGGCGCAGAGTTAATAGTGGATAACGAGTCAGAATTTAAAAAAAAGATAGAAGTAAAAATAGCGTTATGTGACACACAAGAGGTAAATATAGGCATAAGTGAGTTAAGGGGCAAAGATAATTTTGATAATTTAAATTTGAATTTAAATGATTTTTATAAAATAAATATTGTACATGAAGGGGTCTAGAAGAGATGAAAAGTTTTGTATAGAGGGGAAAGATAAAGATGTTGAAGTAGTATCGTTTGGTTTGTCCACGGAAAAAGAAAGTATAATAAATGAGAAACAAACAAGTATAGGGAATGAAGAAGAAATATTTAAGAATCGGGATAATAGGGATAGTTGATTTTATGTGAAGTAACAAGGATGATAAGTATAGAAATAGAAGGAGGAGAAATAGGGATGAAAAGTATTAGGATGGTTAGAAGAAAGACTTGGAGGGTCAAGAAGAGAGTTAGGTTTAAATAGAAAGATAGATGAATTTTAGTGGAGAAATTGTAGTATAGATATAGAATAGAGAGATAACGATAGGTGTATATAGAAAAGTAGAAGTAGAAATAGGATAGATATGGATAGGTGTATATAGAAAAGTAGAGATAGGTGTATAATAGAGTAAAATTTAAATAGATAGGGATAGAAATAGGTGTATATAGAAATGAAGATTAGATATAGGATAAATATGGGAGATAATTAGAGATAGGTATAGAATTAGGTATGGATAGTTAGGATAAGAATAAATAGGGATAATAGGTGAGGTTAAAAGTTACGAAAACTGAAAATAAAGACAAAAGTACAAAATGATGTATGAAAAGAGTCAATAAAGAACTAAAGGAAGAGATAAAAGAAGAAAATTCAATGAAACAAAAGGGTGAAGAGTTAATAATAGATAAAATAGTTAGGTAAAAGATAGTGATAGGTGTGAATAGTTAATTACAAATAAAGATAGGTGTAGATAGATAGAAATAAGTAGAGATAGGTGTAGAAATAGATAGAAATAGGTAGATAAGTAGTGATAGGTTGAATAAATAGGTATAGGTAGTGTTAGGTGAGTAAATAGGTGTATAGAAATAGCAGATAACATTAAATTAAAATGTAGGTATTTAAATTCAGAAAAACTGGGGATAGTTTTTCTTAGAATTGAATAAGGGGGATTATATAGTGGTTTTAAAGGGTTAAAAATAAATACAAACGAAGCAATTTCAAAACACTCTGTATAAAGGAACAAACAGAAATTACGTGCGAAATTTATATTAATTAATTTATTTTTTAAGTAACGGGTATTAATCAAATTGTACAAATAATAATTGAAATTTAATAGCTTTGCAAAGAATTAAATTGTAAAAGCCAATGCCATGCATTTATTAATTTAATTGGAGTTAATTGAACAATTATTGATATATAATAAGCATAAAAGCCTGTAAAAACCCAAGGTGAAGACGCGTTGCTAACAAACGAATATATCAGGAGGGTTGAAATACCATGAAACGAAGCTCGGAGAATTGTATTTAATACGTTCGTTACGATCAAACACCTGCAAACTTTTAAATGTCAAGTTCTAATAAATTTGAGTAGATAAACATGCAGATTCTACGTATATTTTAAACACTTGAATGTTTTAGCATGAAATCCTAAACAGGGGTTATTTAAAATCACGTCGCAAGTCCACGTGTGTTTAGACAGCAGATAGTCAAGAATATCGATTTTGTACCACTCAGACCAGGGTAGAAAGGGACAGAGAAAACGCATAAGTAAGAGACAACAATAGGATAGGAGGGATTTGTGAAGCGTCACTAGATCTACGATTGCTCGATTTGTTAGTTTGATTTGAAACAAACGCAAGGATGGTGTAGCTTAATTTTCTTGAAATGTTATAACGAGGGACGGGAATTCGCGGATTTGAAAATGGGGTTGAGTGCAAAATTGCAAGAATGTGTGTTGTTTACAGGGGATTTTGCGTTAGGCAAGTATGGAGAGGTTACATTCGGAGTGTATAAATGTTTTTGGAGAACGTGGTGAAGGCCCTTAAGTATTCGATCGCTCCAAACAACGTATCTAAGTATCACGAGCTGTAAGTATTACTAAATCAGTTAAATTATATTACATGGTGGTAGTCCCCTAATTAAATACGCGGTTAAGTGTGCCGAAATTACATTTTAATAGAGATATCATCTATAATTATAATCAACTCGTGTCGGGACATTAAGTAACGTGGTTTGAAGCATCTAATTAATGAAGAAATAATTTTAAATGGAATTTGGAATTTGGTTACACCGGGGAGGCTGCGTTAGCAGTTCAATTTAGATGGAGTTTTTCTAGTAACAGCTAGAAACGACCTGCAGAACGGATAGATGAAGTACATGACGTCGTCCACAGAGCAGAGATCTCCTAGAAATTTACAGGTAACGATTTGAAATTGTGATTCTTATAAACTGTAAATATTGGCAGACGTATGAGAGTGATTTTCAAGGTAGTGTGGATTATTTACGTATTGAACATAATACGTGTAAATAACTTTATTATGGTATTTAACTAGAAGGTTGAAGGTGTCTATAAAGCTTTTAAACGTTCCATCAGAACGTGAAATTTTTGTGAAGAGTACATGGCTTTGCTTTGTTATTTGTTTTAAAAGTATGCAAATGCATAATTAGCTGGGTTATTCTGAGCTCACCCTACCCCAGAGTCTAGTTAGAGTAAAATGAATAAATAAATTATAAAGAAGGAATTTTAGAGAAGGTATTATTCAAGGCCATTCAACTGAGGAAGAGAGGAAAACGGGTAAGGATAATTTTTTTTTTAATTAGTTAATTTTCGAAAATTTGTTTATTGTCGAATTTGAAAATTTTATAAAATTTTCGAATATATTTTTGTATCATGACGTTTACCCGACTTCCACGGCAATTTTATGGCGACCCAAAAGTGAGGCTCGAATTCCAGATAAAAATTTAGTGATTTTATTCCAGGAAACTGGCGATCGGGTAGAGAAAGTTTCGGATTTTTCTGTATTTGTTAAATTTAAAGGTATTTTAGTGTGTGAGTGTGAGTGATTTAAACGTATGCAGAGAAAGGAGTGGTTAAGACTTCCACGGCAATATATATATATATATATATATATATATATATATATATATTGAAACGTCTTTGATTGAAACGTCTTTATTATTAAGATAGATATACATTATGAAATATAAACTTTTGATACAAACTGCATCAAGCGCGATTAGGGCCATTAGGCCCTGTATTACACATAACTTGCAAGCAGCATTACTCTTGAATAAGGTAAAATATAATCATAAGGTAAAAGAAATACAATGTTATTTAATTAATTAAATTAAGGTAAATAATTTAATTTAATTTCAATTAATAATTGCTACACACATGCACATGCCTTCACACAAACGCACCCTCTCACCACCCCCCCCATCCATGCACACATGCACCCTTAACCTCTCTCACATATACAAACACACACACACACACACTCTCATGGAGCATCAGTTTAGGAAAATGCACTTGCCTCTACACCTGAAGATTTAAAAAATGTTCCTGCAAGAGTTTACGAAAACGTTGCACGGTCGGAACCTACCTAATATTAGAAGGAATAGTATTCCACAAAAAGAAACCGGAAACAAGAAAAGACTTTTGGAATGTATGAGTATGGTTTATGGAGACAGATAGCAAGTCATCTTGCCTAGTGTTATAGCGGCGGTTTGAAAGAAAAGAAAAATGCTGGCTTCGATAGAACGGATTTCAGTTAGAATTAAGTTTATAGACAAGCACTGCCAAGTGAAGTTTTCGCCTATTCTTTAGTTTAAGCCACGATATTCTTGTGTAAAATGGGGTGACTCTTTCCCAATATTTTAGTTCGAAAATAAACCGTATACAACTATTTTGCAAGCGTAGTAGACGTAAACTTAAATTAGATGAAAGATTGGTATATAATGCATTGCAATAATCTAAATTGGGAAGAATTAATGATTGTACTAATTTTAACTTTAATTTAGTCGGTATAAATCGTTTTAGACGCTTAAGAGTATGTAGAGTAAATAGAACTTTTCTGCACACGCTTGATACCTGAATTTTCCATCTAAGGTTTGGATCCGACAGGATACATATAGATTTTTAATTATAGGTGAAAAGTTTATGATCGATTTTCCAAGCATAACATAGGAAGATCCATGGACTGAACTAATCTAATTAAATTTTGTGTTCCCAGAAGCAAAGCCTGGCATTTGGCTGGATTTACGGTTAATAAATTATTTTTACACCAATCGTCAACCCTTGATAGATCATCATTAACTGCCTGGAACGCTTCAATTATTTCTGTTGGAGAAAAATAGAAATAAATCTGGACGTCATCTACATAGCAGTGGTAACGACAAAACCTTAATGTTGTGAAAAAGTCTTGAATGTACAAGCTAAGCAAAAGGGGACCGAGTACACTGCCTTGAGGTACACCTGTGACATGGTCAACAGATTGTGAGATATGACCATTTTCATCTTTAACTTGCTGCATGCGTTGTGTTAAGTATGATTCTACCCAAGAGATTGCTGACTCTGAAAAATTATTTACACATTTTAATTTAGTTAAAATGATGTTAAAGTCAACACTGTTAAAAGCTGCAATGAAGTCTAATAAGATCAATAAAGTTAGTTTTTGACAACGGCTTTTCTGACATTATCAGTTACCCGCAGAAGCGCAGTACATGTACTATAATTTGCACGAAAACCCGATTGGTATTTGTCTAGTAATGTGTACTGTTTTAAAAATAACAACATTTGATTAAGTGCTAGGTATTCAGCGAATTCTGAAAGCGTTGGTAAAATACTAATCGGACGATAATCATCTGGACCTAAAGGATTTGCTTTCTTTGGTAATGGCCTAACTATGGAGTGTCTCCATACTAATGGAAAACGAGCAGTGCTAAAAGATGTATTAATTATACTTGTTAAAGATTCTAGAGCAATTGGGCAGATTTGTGTAAGCATTGAGCTCGATATTTTATCAAAAACCCACAGACTTGTGGACATTATTGGTCGACACTTTAGTAAACACAAATTGTGGAAATGAAGGGAGCAGTATACTGATTAAGGCTTTGATAGTATCCAGTTTATCTGTATTGTCTTGCATCTTTAATGCAGAGAAATGTCGATTTAGGGTATCAACATGTATGCTATAAGGCATCTGCAATAATGGCTTTCCTATACCAGCTTTCTTTAAAGCAGCCCAAGTCATTCGGGAATCGGTATGTGAAGCTATGGAATGCTAATATTTTAATTTAGAGTTTCTGATCAACTGCTTGGTCCTATTATGTATACTTTTGTAACGGCCATAATTCAATGCAGTATTAACAACTTGCTTATAAAATGCAAATGCACTGTCTCTCATTCGTCTCATTTCATTAATTTTAGGGGTTAACCACGGAGATTTTGGTCTAGTTACCCTAACTGTTTTAAATGGAGCATGAATGTCAAAAATATTGTTAACAAGTGTATTGAACTTGTGGAGTTTAGCATCAACATCTGTTTCTTCATCTATTTCATGCCAGCTTGCACGTTCTATATGTCTGTAGAAGTTCAGAATTAACACTCTTAAAATCCCAGTAAATAATTAATTTAGTTTGAAATTTATATGTTTTAAGTGAATATGATACAAAAATAAGATCATGTTTAAAGATTTCTAATATCGGTATTTGACCAAAATTTAGTGCTCTGTCCTTATTCGAGATTATAATATGGTCAATGGTCGATGATGAAAGGGGTGTGTGGTGAGTGGGTTTAAGTGGTAAAATGCTAAGATTACATGCATCCATCATAGTCCGAAAATAACGAACCTCGGAAGTATCGTTCAGTTAATTGATGTTCTAGTCTCCAAGCACGATTATATCTGTGTAATGCGGGGTATATTGAAAAATTACCTCTTCAACATCAACCAAAAATCCAATTTTTGGTGGCTTATAAACAACTCCAACTAGAACTTTTACCTGCACAGCTACAACCTCAAGAAAAAGAAATTCCGGACGCGCCTTATACATACAAGGGGAAGATGCAATAAATTTACAATTAAGATCATTACGAACGTAAAGAGCCACCCCTCCACCACTTTTCCCTGTTCTGTCGTTTCGTATAATTTTATATCCTTCAAACTTGGCCAAGGAATCAGACAAAGATGGTTTCCGCCACGTTTCTAACACAGCAACACAGTGTGGAAAACAGGACTCAAAAAGATAAAGAAGCTCATATACATGAGAAAGCAGTGAGCAGGCATTAATATGACAGCATTGAAACGATTTCGGATGACGAGAGAGTAATTGACAAAAAAGAGCGGAACAAGACGGGACAGTTGGCAGAGAGTAGGGTTGTTCTAGATCAATACCAACAACTCTTTCAGGAAGATTCAACTCAATTAAACATAGATCACAAAAATTTTCAGCCATTAATATATTTCACCCATAAATAGAAAAATACGTATTTAAATATAAGACAAACCACAATACCAAACAGTATAAAGCAATGCACCCCTGTAGCTAAGCTCGAACATTCACACTTATACACATACCCACATACATTCTTAACCACAAACACTAACCGTAACAAATGCTTAATACTAAACCTAATCATAATAATAAACAGACAAGTACAAGCAAATAAGTGCCAAAAACAAAACAAGACATAAAGGGAGCCAGCCGATACTATATAGTTACCTCACAAAATCGGAATCAATAGCAAATATCAAATAACAGTAACAAATACAAATGTAGTAGAAAAAAAACGCCAGATACAATATCATAGAGCACCATATCATTTCATATAGCTATCAAAATAAGGCGTACAACTTAGTTACTTTTACTTTGACTTCGAGTACTATATTTAACTCGTTTCATTGCGGTCTCATTCTCACAAACTTGGGTGCAAGAATTTAACTGTGACAAATTGATAACACTCTTTATACTGTTATTAGGCAGGTGAATAAAAATTCGTACGTCTAATGTCCAAACTCTTGATGCACCAAAGTGTTCTTTAGCAGTATTATACGTCTGAAGTCTGCGCTTAGTTAATGATTCCGTAATCATAAACGGTTTTCCTTTTAACAATTTTTTATTTATCCACACTTGATGACGATATTTATAAGACACCATTTTTATAATTATAGGTCGTGGTTTGTTGCTGGTATCTACCTATCTCAGTTCCGTCGGAGCCCAGCTGTTAGTTAGGTGACGCTCATTTTTGGTAAGAGGTTTGGTTGATGGTTTACTCCACCCCCCGCCTCGGTACTGGGTTAGCTCAGGGTACATTGAAGCTGCTTGCTCTGACTGCCCTGATAAGCATTTACCTTGCCTACCTCATTAGCGATTTTAGATGTAAATTGGAATTCAATTTGAAATACCCCTTGCTTGTTGTCGTTGTATTGCAAACGCCCCCCCCCCCTCTGTACTGTTATAGTGCTCTGGGCCTCGGATTAAAATTACAGTCTTTGTATAATTGGCTGCTGCAGGGTTAATAAGATATTGATATTTTGTGTGTGTGTGTGTGCGCATGTGCATGCGTGTGTGTGTTTGCACATGTGTGTGGGTGCATGTGTGTCTCTTCCTCTCTGTGTGTGCATGTGCATGTGTGTGTGCACGTGCATGCGAGCATGGGTGCATGTTTGCATGCGTGTGTAGATTATAAAGAAAATGTGACTTTTAGATGTTACTCAAAATTGGATGTTTTTTACAATAGGTAAGACATTTGTAGTAGTAACTTTGATCGCTACCAACTTCTTCTATAGATGATACTCGGTTCAGAGACAGTTGTGAGTCAGAAACTGAAATTGGAGGCAATGATATTTCTAATCCTTCTTCTAAAAACGCCTTTTTCATCAAAATAATTAATCTTTTACAGCTCTCTTTTAATGCTCTTGTTGTAGAAACATGAGCAGCTTCTAATTAATACTAAAAGAGAATTAACACCATTAGTATATTTACGCACTATACCTAGGTGGTTGTCGCTTCCTTTAACCTTAGTCAAGAAATCCGTGAAATGGGCAAAATCTATACTACAATAGTCGTTGGTATGCTATCTACGGTCTTTTTCGTGCATGCTTTTCTGCCATATCATCCGCTACATCAGTTTGCAGTGGTACAGCGGATACTATATTTTGAGCAGTATATCTGGCTAAAATATACCCAAGTTTCTTACATGCATAACATCTCACCTTATCATCTGATAAAAAAATTCTATAGCTTTCGCCCTTAAAGTCTATGATGATAGTTTCAGGTACCGTTTCAGCATCTGCCACGTAAACCTGTTGCCAGAAACTTATTACGTGTCTATATTCCTTTAACCTGATTTCTGCATCTATAGATGAAAATGGTGCAAAGTTTTAATATTATTAAGTTTCAAAACGTTTTCTGTCACTGAATACAGGACTAAACATTTGAAAGAACGATTCTCTTGTACGAACTTATTAACCTCCTTACTAGAATGAATGTTTCCACCATTAACCTCTCAATGTTGTGATACTATAGTTTCTACAATTTCCTTATTTTTAAATACATACATCCTATTATTGGACATTCTGGGCGCAAAAATAACACTCCTAGGGGTTAGCAAATTGCTTACAGAGATCGCATAATCTTTCACTAATATTCCATCAATTGAAGGAAACACGATTGCTTGCTCTTTCATATGAAAAAGCAACGCCTTAGTAACCTCAGAAAACGTAACAACTTTTGCATTTGTCGTTTTTACGTCAGGTAGTAGGTTGGTATGGATTTCGTCTGTAGTGTTTTCATTAACGACGCCCCTGTTATCAGAAGCCTCGTCTACCAATGTAATTTCTTCTAACATATTGTATAAGGTCAAAGGTGTGATTATACGGCATTAGTATAAATAAGAGATAATTCAGTACAGAATAGTTTGTAAACAGAAAGGAATAAAACTGGTGCAACCAATGCTTATTGTTTATATGCTTAATTGTATTAATATATTTATTTATTTATTTATTTGTACTTTCATACATTTACAGGAAACCCCATTCACACTAAACAGAAAATGTGTATACATACAAGCTTAATCTATAACTCATTTTTTATATTAGCTATTACAGGCATGCGAAAGGATTGATGACTGCTATTGAACTCATTTAGTTGTTTAAACTTGTTTGCAATAATTGCAGTTCGATTTAGATAGAAATGACTACCATAATTAGTTCGATGACATTTACAATAGAAAATGTTGAAGTTACGAGTTAATTTAGAAGGAACTGTTAATTTAATTGATTCAAAAATTTCAGGGCAGTTAACAGAACCATTAATATTCCATTAATATTCCAAGATGGCCGAAGGTGAGAATCTTAATGAAAGTGGTAGTGCAAAAGTGTGTTATTACTGCAAAAAAATGTTGTGGTAGGCGTTACCTGTAGTGCCTGTCACACTATAATGTATAATAGTTGTGAAAAACGTGTAAAATTCCGTAAATTACTATCTGCAGATGCAACTATTGATTTTACTAAAGATGCATATTTGTTTTTGAAACAACTTGTAATCGAGCAGAAGGAGAATAACAAGCTGTTAAAAGAGAAAATCAGTATATTAGAAAGTCAACCTCAGCAAGAATCTAATGAAAAGGAATCTTTAAAAACTAAATTCAATAATTTACACGCAAAATATAACCTGAGTAATAATAATTTTCAAAACAAAGCTAATGATTTAAAAGTTCCTAATAAGGATGATATCAGTATAACAGCTGCTCCTAATCATAAAGTCAGTCCTGGTAGTGCACTGCAAGTAATTTGTAACAGAGACCACTACTGTAGGCAAACCAATTCACAAATATGAACTTGAAATTGAAAAACCTAATGCTAAAGAACTTTACTATGCAACTATAACAAAGGGAACAATAGGAAACTAAAATACAAAGTCTCTAGAAAAAAAAAACAAAGACACATAATAAATCAGCTTGTTAATATAAATGAAGATAAAACAGATAATAATGAGGGTTTTAGTGAAGTGAGAAAAAAAGTAAATACCAAAAAACAAACACTAATTGGAACCAATATCAAAGAAGCAAAACTCAAAACGCCTATTAAAAAGACCTGGATTTACGTTGGTGGCTGCTCACCTGAAACCACACCAGACACAATTATTGAATATGTACATGAGCAGTATCCTAATATTGCAGTAGACTGCAAAGAATTAAAAACCACTGGAAAACTAAAAGCTTTTCCGGTGGGGTTTGACTTTAACTATTATGAAAACATTGTTAATGTGGAATTTTGGCCGAAAAATATAAAAATTCGCAGATTCAACTTGCAGTTTTTCCATGCCCAATCGGATATAAAAGAGAAAACCAACAAGTAAAAAACAACAGACTGCTAACTTCAACAAATGAAGAAACACTGAAACATAATATAATCTACAATACACTTAAACTGATACATTTGAATATACAATGTATATCCAGTAAAATTCATTTATTAGATATGTTTGTCAATCAACAAAAACCATTATTCTTATGCATCACAGAAACTTGGGTATATGAAGATGCAGTACCATCTATCAATATATATGAATATAAAATTGCAGCGGTCTACTGCAGAACTATTGAAACACATGGTGGTGTTGTAATCTTTGCACAATCTAAACTAGAAACAAAAAGTAGTCGATTTATCTGAGTACTGTACCGAACAGGATTTTGAGTGTTGTGCAAATAAATGTAACTTCAACAATGTGAGGGTGTGTATTGTAACAATATACCGAAGCGGGGATGGTAATTTTTAAAACTTCATAAAGCAGTTTAATCAAGTGTCACAATTATCTAAAATTTTAATAATATGTGGTGACTTGAACAAAAACTTTTTAAAAAATTTTTAAATAAAAGAGAGTTGGAAGATATATTTCTGAGCTACGATCTAAATAACTATGTTAATACTCCAACCAGAGGTAATAATGGGATTGATTATATGCTAACGAATACTAAGAATTGCAGTATAAATGTGACTGATCCAGGTTATTCAGCTCAAATATGTTCAAGTGGCTAAAATAAAACACGGATCACAAAAAATTTTCCAACTGCGAAGACACTTTACAGATAAACACATTAACAATTTTATACAACTAATAACCAAAATGAGGTGGTATGATGTATATGAAACAGACATAAACGATGCCTTTAATAAATTTTCTATTGGTGCGTAGAAGTAGTAAGTCCCAAAAAATGTTACAACTCAAATTACAGAATATCTAATAAGAAATGGCTAAATCAGAGTATTATTCAGCAAGCAGAACATTTAAGAACACTTTATCAGATGGTAAAGGTCACTAATGATGGCCGATTAGAATACAAAGTACAAAAAAAAACAACACAGTCAAAATATTTGCAATGCAAAAAAAATACTTTCAAGAAAAATATTAGCATCCTTAAACAGTATTAAACAGATATGGCAAATAGTTTATCAAATCACTGGAAAAATGAACAATAAAATTGCAGTAACTCGAATAAAATACAATGAAAAGGTCTTGAATAATGAATATGACATCTCAAATGCGTTCTGTAAATACTTTTGTAATGTTGCTAATAATATTGTAAGCAATAGTCAACAAAACGCTAGTTGTAGTAACTGTACAGTGCCGAAATTAGTACTAAACAGCATGTATCTCACAGATGTAACCGAGCAAAAATTATTAGATACAGCAGTTAATTTGAATAATAAAAACTCAGCAGGTGTGGACGAAATTGCAAAATCATTTATAAAGAAGACAATAAAGCATTTTTCTGCAATACTAACGTTTCTACTAAATTACGCTATGAAAACTGGATGGTTTCCTGGTGCATTGAAAATCGGTTTAATAGTGCCAGTTCCTAAAAAGGGTGATCTAGAATGTGTTGAAAATTATAGACTAATCTGCATACTCTTATCAATGACTTCCGAAATACATAACCAAAGCTAAAGTAATACTTTCTACAGATGACACCACAATGGTGGTTAGAGCTAAATCTCCAGAAGTGCTTCAAACCAAAGTAAACATTGTGATATAACAACTGTGGCAGCGGTGTGCAACAAACAGATTAGTTATTAATATAGCTAAAACAAAATGTGTTTACTTTTATAAAATAAGACACCTAGGCACCATCAATATTAGGCTGAATAAATCAAAGGTTGAAATATGTAAACAAGTATTATTCTTGGAAAGTTACACAGATGCTAAATTAAAGTGGCAATCACATATAGATCATCGATGCAAAAAGATTAACAAATCATATTTTATGTTAAAAACTTAAGTGAACCCCAAGCTTTAAATGTATATTACCCATTGGTATATAGACACCTAAACTATAATATTATTCTCTGTGGGCAAGCCACTGAAATGAAAAGATTACTGGTATCACAAAAACGAATTATTAGGCTGCTATTTAATCTAAATGACAAAGCTAGCTGTAAATTAGTTTTTAAAGGAAAAAAAATCTTGACAGTTATTGGGATATACATATATAAAATATCGTTATATGCAAGACAAAATATTAAAAAATTTCATACCCTCAAATCTATACATAAACATGAAACACGCCAAGGACACCTTCGTCAAGAACAATTTCACAATGCTAATTATGCAAAATCGCCGATACAAGCTGGCATTAAAATATACAATGCTATTCCGAATTATATAAAAGAAGCAATCAATCTTAAAACATATAAGCATTTACTAAAAGAATTCGTTCTATAGCATTAAGGAATACTTTAATATACAATAGAATATGAATAAGAGTGTAATGACTTATCACATCCTGTATATAGGTAAAGTGCTGAATAAATTCTTATCTTATCTTTTATGTAGAAAAAGTAGGTCATTTAATTTATGCCTACCTTGAAGCAAGATAAGTTGTAGTATGTCTAAAATATCCTGAACATTGTATTTTTGTCTTTGTAGTCCCATTTTATATGCAATCAACTTAATAAACTTCATCTGGACCCTTTCAATTTTAATTATGCTATTTTTATAATTGGGTGACCAACTGATGAAAGCATATTCAAGAATACTTCTTATTAAGGCAGAGTATAACAATTTACAAGTTGCAATTGAGAATCCTTGACAGTAACGGAATACAAATCCTAGCATTTTCTTTGCTTTGTTAGTTAAATGTTGTATTTGTGATTTGAATGAAGGTTTTGAATCTAATATTACTCCAACATCTCTAATTTCATCTACTCTACTGAATGCGATGCCATCGATGTAGTACTGTGTTGCCAAGGGTGATAAAACATGTGAGAAGGTAATGCTATAGCATTTTTTGATATTAAGAGATAGTCTATTAAGTTCACACCATATGTGCAGCAAGTTCCGATCATCTTGAATCATTGTACAGTCACTTGGCAATATGATACTGCGACAGATTTTTAAATCATCTGCAAACATTAGGAATTTGCAATGCTAAGACAATGTTTATGTCATTAATAAACAGAAGTTCCCTGAAATTCAGCTCGATTCCTTTTTATTGTTTTCTAATTATATGCCCTATCTCCCCGAGATTCAGTGGTATGCGAAGACGGTTAAGCAACCTGTGGCTGCCAAGGATCCCCCAACACCTAGACACAATTAACATCAGTTGAGAACATTGCAAGACCAATACCTGTAGTTGTTTATAATAATCATCATGTTTAAGTACAGTTAGTTTTTTGGTCATTAATTTTTCCATCTTGGAACTGGATATATGCAGACCCCTATAGCTTTCTATTCTGAGCTAGCCTACACAATCTCCTGAAATTCCCACATCCTACACCTTTCACTATCTGTGCGCAATAGTCTTACCTAGGTCTATCTCTACGTCTCTTTTTCCTATCTCTGCTTCTAATATATTCCGCACTAATCCCTTATGTCTTAGTATGTGGCCTATCATCCTATCTCTCCTATTTTTTACTGTTTTCCACATATTTCTTTCTTCCCTTACCATCTCTAGTACCTCTTTGTTCTTAACTTTGTCTGTCCATGATATCTTCATCATACCTCTGTAGCACCACATGTCAAAGGCTTCTATCTTTTTCTTGTCCGCTTCGCCTACTGTACAGGCTTCACAGCCATACAGTGCTGTGCTCCACACGTATGTTTTTATGATTGTTGTTTTTGACCACAGTAGTTGCTTTTTCTTGTTAAATGTAGCACCACTTTGTGGTAATCTTTGTTTTATATCTTTTATGCTTTTCCTATCTTGCGTTATTTGGCTTCCTAGGTAGCAGAAATCCTTAGCCTCTTGTAAGTTCTTGTTACTTATTTGTATTCTTGTTTTTGATTTATTTTCCCCTCCTTTGCATACTAGTACTTTAGTTTTATCCTTGTTAATTTTCATACCGTACTCTCTGTTAGAACTGTTTCCATTTCATTAAGAGCAGCTTCTAACTCTTCTTTGTTAGATGCTAATACTGCGTTATCATTTGCAAATCTAAGCATATCAATCTTTTGTCCCTGCATTGTAATTCCAAATGTTTTCTTGCATTTGACAGTATCGATTGCCTCTTTAATGTACAAGTTAAAAAATTAATGGGAATAGGGCACATCCCTGTCTCACGCCTTTCCTAATATTTACTTCTCTACTTTCCTACTCTAATTCTATTACTGCAGTTTGCTTTTTGTATAAGCTATGTGCTATTTGTCTATCCCTATAACTTATTCCAATTTTTTTGAGTATTTCGAACATTTTTTCCATTTTACATTGTCGAATCCTTTTTTCAGATCTACAAACCCTAGATACACGCTTTCCCCCTTTGCAATTGTTTTCTCCATTATTACCTTCAGAGCTACAATAGCCTCCCGTGTTTCCCTGTTTTGCCTAAACCCAAATTGATCTTCTTTTAATATTTCTTCAGCTCGTTTTTCCATTTTGTCTTTATATAATTCTAGTTAATATTTTTGTAACTTGTGCTGTCAAACTTATTGTTTGAAAATTTTCACATCTATCCGCGCCTCTTTTTTTTGGTACTCTTTCCTATTTCTATCTTAGTTTGTGCCTCTTTGCACTTTTCATCAATCCATTGTTCTTTAGCTTTCCTGCATTTGCGAATAATTTCCTACTTTATGGCTATGTATATCTGATTTCCTGTTTCGTCTGATCTATTTTTGTATTTCCGTCTTTTTTCTATTAAATTCAGGATATCTTTTGTTATCAATGTTTTCTTATTTTCTTTTGTGTATACTCCAGAATATCTCTGACCGCCATGTCGAAGCTGAATTTAATGTTATTCCATTCTGTTTCTACTTCCTTGGTATCAGAAATTTTCCTCATATCTTTCAGCAATTTATTTAACTGTTTTTCAATTCTTTCGTGGATAGCTTTATCTTTTAGCTTCTCAAAGTCAAAGTGCCTTTTTCCGTTTCTTTTTTTTAAATTTATAAATTTAAGAGCGGCTTTTATAATTACGATGTTGTGGTCAGTGTCTATATCTACTTCTGGGTAGTTTCTACAGTCCTATACTTGATTCCTAAACCGTTGTCTTACAATAATGTAACCCATTTGATATCTTCCTATATCACCTGGCATCTTCCACGTTTTCTAGCATGATGTTGAAATAATGTTGTTAAATTGTTCTTGTCATAAAATTCTACCTGCCTATTTCCCCTGTCATTTCTCGCGCCTAAACCAAATAAACCTACTACCACTCCTTCCCTACCCTCACCTACCACTGCATTAAAATCCCCCGTAATTATTAAATTTTCATGTCTTTTTACGTATCTTAGTATGTATTCGATATCTTTGTAGATAGCATCTACCTCTTCTTCACTGTAGCTAGAGGTGGGCATGTATACTTGTAGTATTACTGCGTATTTACCGGTTTAGATTCTGTTCTAACCATGAGTACTTTTTCGTTCTTTTGTAAGTAGTTTTCTACTCGTAGTTCTATCTTTTTTCGCATAACTATTCCCACACCCAAATTTCCTTCCTCTAATTCTGTATGAATTACCCTAAAGTTTTCATTCCAAAATTCCCCACCTCTGGCCAGCGAACTTCGCTGATCTTTACTATGTCTAGTGCTAACCTATCCATTTCAATTTTCAGATTTTCTAGCTTACCTGCTTCATACTTCTGACATTGCACGCTCAGACTCGCATAATGTTCACTTTAAAATCTGTGAAAAACAACCATTCATTGATTCAAATCCATGTGTGAATAATTATTCTAGAAAAATACCTTTAAAACTAGTTTTATTGCATTTATAAAGATTGTAAAACGAGTCTAAGGTTCTATCTACTTTAATAACACCAAATAACTTCAATATCAAGCTGCCTTCTGTAAAAATTTTATTTAATAAACGTAAGACACTGTTTTGATAAGCAAATAGTACTAGCCGGCGGAAACATAAAAATCCGTACTTCGCTAAAACTTAAATGCATTCACTCTCTTTAGAAATATCGGTCAATATACGTTATTTAATACAAAACGAAAAATACGGCATTCTTTTGAGAGTGTCCTCAAAAACATAAATTATCTGTAAATAAGCAAAGAACGGCTAGTTATATTTTGTCAATGAATACACGTTGATTTGTGGAAAGCAATAACACCGAGACACTTTTAACCATATAAGATAACGAGTTTTATGGCTCTGATTATTACAGAAACTTGTTTGAGAGGGATAACAACTGTTGGTTTAACTCATTATTAAAGGTTGGGAAATTTTTATAGTCGCTATAAATTTTGAAACTGCCAGCTCATTAGAGATAACAAAACACGATATTGAGGTAAATTGTTACATCATGCGGATGATTCGTCATTGAGAATGTAATCGAAATTCGAAGAACGATGACGTATTAAGATTGTTTTATTATATAAAGACGGAAGTAATGCGAGCGATTCATTATTCTTTTGGTATTTAAGATTTAACAATGAAGTTTTGAACATAAGTTATGAGACATTTGATCATTGAGAGATAATTATTTTAAGGAGTGCAACGACGACGTATTGTTCCAATAATAAGATATTTTAGCGCAAGGTTACCCGCTACTTAAATCTGTAAAAACTACTTTTCTAAACTGATGCAAGATATTCCGACGTATTGAGATTAATTAAAAATAGAAATCTATAAAAATTTAGAACCAAAAATTTTTTGTTGTAGTGAATTCCAATGTAAACGATCTGCTAAATGGTAATTACAACCAAAGACATGTGATCATAAAGATAATAATATCAGAATTTGAAGATCCAAAGTGCAAGCATAACTTTGTTTTAAACCCAAAAGAACCATTTGTGTATTGTTAGGTAGATTAAGCTAGGATAAGTTTTTATTTTTGTATAAGAATTATTTGTAAACGGATAGTTCTATTTTAGCAGTTTTGAGGTCAGAACTCAAGGCGTTTTGACCTATACAAAATTCCTGCTCGACGTCGTTGGTCAACCACATTGAGATGAGGTAATATAAGAATATTTAAATTATCTACGAAAACGTTAAAGAAAATTTTGTGACTGAAATAAGAAATATTTTGTGGTTCTCCAATTATTAACAAGGATTAGGTAAATATTGTATTAATGCGTAAGTAGTAATAAAATACTGTTTCTTTCTAAGCTTAAGCTGTAAATTGCATTTATAAGCGTTATTTATATCTGTGTGTAAGTAGATATCTTATGTAATGTGTGTAAAAAAAAGATGTTTTTGAATGCATAGATGATTATTTATAAATGTTTCTTGCGATTTCTTTGTTTAATTTTATTTTCATAAAATCCACAGTATATTTGTCGTTAAGCAAGCAAAAGAGGACAACAGGCACAAAGTAATAATTCACATTTTTTTATTCAGCAATCATCCATTGCATCCTTATATTGGTCAGGGCGGTTGTACAGAAATATTTGCAGCAACATATATATATATATATATATATATATATATATATATATATATTGCCGTGTAACTTCGCTCTGGCTCAGTTTATTCGAAAATTATTTAATTTACAAAAATCGAAAATTTCAAAAATAGAAAAATTTAAAAAAAAAATTTCTTACCCGGATTTCTGCATCATCACATTAATTGATTTCTTCAACAGCTTCCCTGGCTAGTTCAGTTGGGCCTCCTTTTGGATACCTAGATTTACTATCATACTCTTTACCGTTCACGCACACTCTCAATAAAACCACAAAATAATACAACAATCATACAATATTTATTTACCACTATTTACAAATAATAATTCAAGATTATGTACAATTCGGTGCTCAAGTTACACCTCAATAAATTCTATCCTTGTAAAGTCCTTGTTTTTAAATTGAAATATCAAACACATTTAATGTAACAGGAGTAAATGGGCCTTAAATAATACCTTATTTATTTTTTTTCTAATTATTACACTCTGGAGTATGGTGAGCTCATGATACCCAGGTTTTTTAATGTATGCTTTCTACTTTGCATACTCCTACTACAAACACAAAAAAACCCATGTACTCTTAACAATAAATTTTTCAATTCATGAGGAGCGTTAATAAGCTTTACGTACACCTTTAGATTTATATTCAAATATCATAATAAAAGTTAGTTATGCGTATTTTTTTCAATACGCAAAGTAACAAAGAAAAATACCATCAAAGTTCACTTTCACACTTCACAAATAATCTCCACATTTTATAAAAAACAGCAAATTCTAATGCGTTACCTGGAAAAACTTGAAGATTCTATCTCTGTTGACGATGTATTGTTCCTGAACCCTCGGCCTAGTGGTAATGCGCTGCTTACCGCCTCTAGCTATTTATAGATAAACACCATCTAAGTTGTGCTGCATGCTACTCATTCAAGATCCATCTCATATCCAAATCCATGTATATTACACTTCTTTGTTATTGCATAATTTAATTTACGTTACGAGCTTGTTACAGTATACGTTGTACCTTAGTTAAATATAAACTCGACACAATTCGCGTTCAAAGTATCAGGCCACAACAATCTAACACTGTACTATTTAATTTATAAATTTTAATACTTACTACAAGCTCGTTAGTACATTTTTGATACGTCATAAGCGATGCAAATTAAAGAAGTCAAAGAGCAACTTAATAACTCAACTCTTGTATTTATACGATTTCAAAATGTAACCTCTCTAGTCCCACTTAACGCGAAATATTTAATTGAACTAACTCTTTCTTCAAATTTTGTATAACCGTTTTCAAACTCTCCGAAATTCAGCGCGTTGCTACGCTATTTTGCGAAAAATTCGCATTTATCTGTCCCGTGCTCGTTTGTTGTACAACTATTTTGACCAATGATACATTTCAGTGACGTCTTAAACCCCGCCTGTATTAAGTCTATTCCTCTCTTATGCATAATGGATGTTTTCTTCTAACCTTGTTTGAGTGATAGAAAATCGATATTACTGTCCGCGTGCTATCTACTCCACGTGGAGCTGTATACGTGCCCACCGAAGTGAATGCTATTATGCCTGTCTTATTCTGAAGCATATCATTGATTGTTCATCCCTTCTGCGCTAATAGAAACTTTTGGTTAGCGTTTATGCAAAACAACCGTCGGCTGAACGATATTCCTCGAAACTTGTCTGTTATCTACACAAATAAGGGGAACATGACCTTTCCAAAACATGCAGGTGTTCAATTAACGATCGTTTTAAAACAACATTTCTAGGAGTTTGCGTTTCAAAGTATTTCCTATATTCGACATCTGTTTGTTTGTTAGTAAAGCGTTTCGCCTTGGAATTATCGATTTTAAATGCTTTGAGGCGTTTTCTGACGTTATAACCCTTTGAATTAAACTGAATTAAATTAATTAATAATTTCCATTGGCTTATACAATTCATTTTCTTTACGAACCTACGAATTTTTAATCCCTTCTTATAAAATTAGGGTAATACTTGTTACTTTAAATTAAATGAATGAAATAACTTTCGCACGTAAATTATGGTTGTTTCCTCTATACAGGGTGTTTGAAATTCCATTGTTTATACCCAAATTTAACCATTTAAATCCACTACAATCTATATATATATATATATATATATATATATATATATATTACTCAAATTTAGACCAGGGTACAAAATTAATTAACAACATCAAATAATTTTAATCACCCTGTATAAAGAAACAAATAGAAATTACGTGCAAAATTTATATCAATTAATTTATAGTGACCTGAACAGACTTAGTTTAAAATTATCGACAGGTATCTATTTTTATTAACGCTATGGTTCAATGACTATTCGTTAAATGGCGCTGCAAGAGTTTAGTAATGGCGCTAAACTTGCTCACTTGAAATAGTAGCATCGGTATTTAAATTTGCATTTATTACGTTTCATCATTAGGTCTTCAATCCTGAAACTGGTTGTAGCGTACCCTCATTGTCTCCTATTCTCAGCTAACCTACACATTTCCTGAAATTTGCACAGTCTGCATCTATCATTACCTGCAAGCGAAAGTCTGATCTCGGTCTACCTCTACTTCTTTTTTCCTATCTGTAATATAGCTCGTACTAGTCCCCAAAAATGCCTCAAACGTATCCTGCCCTTCTATTTCTCCAAATTTGTTTTTGTTTTCCACAGATATCTTTATTCCTCTACTATTTATATAACCTATTTGTTATTAACTTTGTCTGTCCATGCTAACATGCTTATACATCTGAAACACAACATTCCAGTTCGGTCATCTTCTATAGTTTTACAATACCCTATTTCCTCGATATTCAGTAGTATGTAAAGAGGGGAAGCTTCGTGGCGTACTTGGTATGCGTGTGACTACTACGCCAAAGGTCCCGGGTTCGAATCCCGACACGGTCCGCTTGAAAAATGTTAAGCGAGCATTTTTTCACAAAAATACGCCCTCGTTCGAATGAAAGGTAAAATGGAGGTCCCGTGTGTGAGTGTTGTCATGCACGTTAAAAATCCCTACCTTGCTTGGAACAGCAAAGGTTAAGTAAAATTCAAAATTTTTCAGGTAAAAAAACTCGCTTCCTGGCCGATGTAGTACTTTCGGGTGGAGCATTGGAAAATCACATGTAAGGTATGAAAAGAGGGTAAGCAGTCTGTGGCGCCAAGTTCCCTCAGCACTTGAACATTTGTTAAATAAATAGTTTTTACAATATATCATTTCGTATAGTCAACATTAGTTGAAAATATTTTACAACCAACACCTGTAGTTGTTTATAATAATCATCAGATTAAGTGCACTTATTTTTTCGTCATTAGATTTTCCGTCTTGAAACTGGTTGGACGAGTACCTCCACTTGTTTATGTTCTGGAACTAGCTTACACAGTTCCCTGAAATTCCCACAACAGCCTATTGTTGCGAGCTACTATTTGGCAACCCGTCAAACACATAAGCGCCGCAAGTACTGTATATTCTCCATGGATCGGGAAGCTTCTAGCAATTACTGGAGGATGAGTATTATTTTTTTTAATTCACGGTATAAATAAGACCGATAATGAAGTACAGAGTTAGTCTATATCAGAATGTCGAACATCAATTATATCGTGTAAAGTTAAATAGTTGAGCTTTTGGAAGTCCAAAAGTAAACATAAATGTTATGTGCACTTGTCTAATGTACATGCAGCTTGTAGAATACATAAATAGACAAAAGTGTAATAAATAAATAGTTGTGTTAGTGTTGTTAATGGACCTATGGTTAAGAAGTTAGTTTAAGAAGATATTAGTGCTTGTAAATTCATTAGTGTGATAGTGCTTCATTGTTAATTGGACTGAGAACATCTATAAATAAGGCATATACTGTTAATTAGACTTGTGAACAGTGAGTAATAAAGACTCTTGTTATTACTTGTTTTAAATTAGTGGAACGCGGTAGTAGTAGCCCGCTACACTGGTGTCAGGCCTGTGTGGGGTATATAATTATTAATTTAAAAGAAAAAACACACATGTTTAAAGACATTTAAGTAGTTTGTATATGCCTGTAACAAGAAGCCAAAGTAAGATGGACGCAGAAACTTTAATGAATTTCCTTAAGAATTTTAAATCTGGTATGCAAAAAAAATACTGCGAATATGCAAGAAAAGTTTAGTGAAAATGCTGAAAACATGGAAGTGAGGTCAGTTAAACTGGAATCAACCCTTAAAGAGTTTAAATACGGTATGGAAGTGACACTTAATAAAAATTTAGTGAGGTCAGTTGAACTGGAATCAAACCTTACCGAAAGGTTAAATGAAAATGCTAAGAAAATGGAAGAAAAGTTGAATGAAAAGACAGCTACGTTAGAACAAAGATTAATGGAAAGCTTCATTGCCTGTAGTCTCAACTATTTCGCGCACTTTTATTTGTCGATTATTTAAAATCATATCGTGGATTTTGTCAATCATTTCGGAGGTAAACACCTCCACAGGGCGTCCGGAACGATGTTCATCTTTTGTGGATGTACGGCCACGTTTAAACTCATTCACCCAATTGTAAACAGTTGCAAATACAGGAGTACATGTGCCATGAACTTCATCCAACTCAGCTTTGATTTCTTTCGCTGTTAACCCTTTTAAATACAAGTGTTTAATCACAGCTCGAAACTCACTTTTATCCATTGTTATAATCAAATGAAAGCTTTTACTTCAATCAACAATAAAAATGAAACTACGTGATGGATACAGCTTAAACTCTAACAGCTGACTAGTTAGGAGTGCTGCTTACTGTGAAAATTTTATCTTCGGTACTACGAGCGCCAGCTCTTGGATTTTCTAAGGACTTATTGAACGACCCTCGTATAACTAACGATTGTCAAAAACACAAAGGATCATGTTATTTAAAGTAGGGTTTGCCTGGTTTTTCAAGTGCAATAACTAATCAAAAAAAGTTGAGAATTCATCTATCCGTTTGTTGAACATTTGCAGCTGGCACCATTTGGCCCATTTTTTTTGCAATGCAGGAGCCATTCTCTTTCTGGAATAAATCAACATTGGCGCAATGTAGTTTTTTACAGCACTCATGGAAAATACGTCTGTAATGGTTCTTCCTCTTTCACCCAAAATAGCAGCCCCTACTTTTTTAACACCTTTTAGGTCTGTTAACCTTAGGGCACTTCTTCAGCACAGTGGTTACACTCGTCTCGTCCATTTTAAATAATCTGTTCGTTTCCAAATTTAAACTTTTGTTAAACTTCGATATTCGAATAGAAAAGTTTTAACTTATTCTCGTTAAATGCTGCAGTTTGATTGAGGTTAGTCTCTTCAGGTTGTGTCAACGATATTTTGGGATTTCGCTTTAGAGATCCATACAGCCAATTTTTTCTTGCTAATTGATTTTCTATTTTATTGAAATTATGAGGATTTTTCCCTCTTTGGCATAATTAAATGATAACTGCCTCAATTTCTTGGGTGATATGCCGTAAAATAATTTTACGAGTATAAGAATATAGTTGATTACCTTGGCTTCTACTTCGACTGTGAAAGTCGCCTTTCGACCAAGATTAGGGATTTTTAGTTGATTTAGAGAAAGCTTCTTTCTAAGTGTTGATTTAGGAATACTAAACAATTTCTCAACTTTCCCTATTTTCCTCCCATCGTTTCTAATTGCATTCAGTGCAGTCTCCAGCGATTCTTAATTATATTAATGAATTTCAGTCTTTCGAACATAATTTTGCGGCATCTGAAAAAAAATGGCGTCGCCGTGGATCAATGTAGTAAGCGTAAGACTATGAATACCAAGGTCCTGGGTTCGAATCCCGACACGGTCGACTGCTTGAAAAATGGCAGGTCAGCATTTTTCACAAAAATTACGCTTTTGTTCAGATGAGAGGTTAAATGGAGATCCCGTGTGTGTGTTGTCACCTACGTTAAAGATCTCTACCTTGCCTGGAACGGCAAGGGTTCGGCAAAATTCTAAATTTCCAGGCAACAAAAAACTCGCCTCCTGGCCAATGTAGTACCTTCAGGTGGAGTATTGGAAATATAACGCACGGCATCTGAAAATGAAAGATAGATTTTGGTACGAAAAAGTGGTAATAATATTGCTTCACATTTAATGGAATGGGGGAAATTGTGCACATTTTTGCACATTTTTTTTTGATAGTTATCCATACCCGGTGGAGTGGAAAGCTTTTAAAGCCAAAGTGTGGAACTCTCCTTGCGGCATACCCACTAAAACCACTATCCCTGGCGGGTGTGTCTACCAAACGGCTTTGCCGCACTGCAGCCTAAAAGGCTTATTGTGCTAATCCTGGTTAAATATCATATTCAGTCTGTAAAACCTGCACCCCGGATTATGGCATACAGGTCCCTCGATGAAAGGATATCTACTTCCTTCGGGTCTAACTTTGGTCGCCCGAATAGGCACTGTCTCGTTCTACTCAATGCTTCGCATCTGCATAGTACATGCATTGCAGTCTGTTCCTGTAAGCAAAGTCTGCATTCGAGGTCTCTATTATATTTGTGCATTTCCTGGAGCTAAACCTTGACAGAAGTATGTTCTGTCAGGAACCTCACAGTGATTCTGAGCTGTTTCCTGCTTTAACAAAGCAATTCCTGGGTTTCGTTATTGCTAGGCCCCTTTGCCAGCGCCTTGCTATGAGTTAGTCCTTGTCTGTTCTACCAGTCTCTTAGGTCTTGGTTGCACACCCATTCGCTAGTTACGGATGGCAGCTTTTGTAACTCCCAAGGCAGGTTCGGGACCGATAAATGACCCTTGCGGCCCCTGTCTTGCAAGTTCGTCTGCAATTTCATTTCCCTTGAGTTCTTGATGACCTGGCACCCACTGTAAAGTAACAGAGTTCTGCTGTGCCAGTCCATTAAGTGCCTCAATACATTCCCATATCAGTCTTAATGACACTTTCTGACTTATTAGAGCTTTAAATGCCGCCTGGCTGTCAGACAGTATAGGTATGTCTTTTAATAAAGGCATCTCTTATACTTTCCCGCACACTTTGCAGTATGGCGTATATTTCCGTTTAAAAAACGGCAGCGTCTGCCCCTAGGGGAACGCTTCAACGTACTTCCGGTTGTTCACTAAAGAGTCCAGATTCGGACCCGGTCTCGCCCTTGGAGCCATCCATGTACCAGACCATGCTGCCCGGAGGTAATCTACCCTTCATTTTTTCTCACTTCACATCCTGGGTAACAGTCTTGAAGAGTGTATCCGGCGGATGTTGGTAAGTCATTTGGTCTGAACGCATCTCAAACAGATGCCCCCAATTTATCCCAAGCAATCTCGTATGCTTCGTCCCTTCAATAATTCCTAGACTGAAGGTTCTTAAGTCTGTATAGTCCGAGCCTTGCCTTCCCCAACACCTCCAAGTGTAGCGGGGGAAGGCCAAGGAGAGTCTCCATTGCAACAGTGGGCGTGGAAGACATCGCCCTGTAATACTTAGACAGGTCAGTCTCTGGATCCTGCCCAATTTTATTTGGTGTTTGATTGTTCAGTCTTGGGCCATCATACAAGGCTGCATATGTTATTGTTGGTCTGACCCTAGTGTGCAGCCAGTGCACAATGTTTGGTCTTAGCTCACAGGATTTGCCGCCAGTGCGTCTAACTATTGTTGAAGAAGTTTCCGCCTTGCGTACAACCTTATCAATCTGGTGGTTCTATGTGAGTTTAGAGTCCAGAGTGACTTCCAAGTACACCACTTTGCCTGACAGGCCGATTTCGTTATTGTTAAGGAGGAGGAGTGTAATGCCTGCAGTCTTTCTTCTTCGGGTAAAAGGTACTAACGTGAACTTTTGGAGGTTGACTCTAAGGCTTTCCCCAATTGTTCACATCTCTACTATTTTCAGGGTTTCTTGCATCCGGTCCCTGATAATACTATTGTACCTTCCACTAAGACAGCCAAATCATCAGCATATCCTGCGGGGTAAACCCTTTTGTGCTCAGCTCCCACAACGGCCCATCTATGATTAGGTTCCACAACAGTGGGGACAAGCCCCCCCCCCCGCGAACATCCCCTTGCCACCCATACCGCCATGGTATTTTGAAGCAGTTCTGGACTGCCACCCTTCTACTTAACATGCAGTCTATCCACCTGCAGCAAGTTTTCTCCACCACAACTGATCTGGTGACCGTCTAGATGGTGCTGAAGGATGTATTGTCAAAGACTCCCTCGATGTCTAAAAAGGCACATAGAAGGATTTCTTTGTTAGCTAGTCTTTTCGACTCTGGAAACGAGGTGATGAATAGCTGACTCTGTTGAAAGAGCCCTGCTCTAAAAGTAAACTGGTTCAGGTGTAATGGGCTAGTTGCCAAAACACTCCCCTGATATGCCTGTCAAGCAGTAATAGGTCTTGAACTTGGCTTGCTCAAGTACCTCATAAGATCTCGGATCGACTGAAAAAGCCAGGATAGTTCCTTTCTTATCAGCTTTCCGGGAAAGCATATGCCAGCCATCCGTTTGCAGACTGGGATTCTGCTTTTGCAATCGGGTCCTGGCAACTTTTTCCTCGACATCTCTGTCGGGATCCACACTAGAACCTTGGGTCTCTTCGGGAGGTCCGCTGCGTCTACTACTGTTAGACACGCGCCCTCCCAAAGGTCTTCCTTGGTCTCTATATTGTCTTTAACCCACCCCTTAGTGTCTAGGTTTGCACTGGTCAGCTAGAGAACTCCGTTGGCAAACCTAGCGCCCTCGAACTGAGGGGGAGGGGATAGAGCATCTTGAGGGGATGTCGAATACAGCACCCAGAAGCATTTTCTGGATGCTCATCGACTGCCCCTCAGTCAAAACTGAGTCTGGGTGACGTCTGTTGATTACCCCCACTTGCAATCCCCTAGCGGCAGCACTATGTGACCCAATCTGCTAATGGCTTTTGGGGCGTTTAGTTTGCTACTGAGATTTAGATGGTGTCGGTGTGGAAGTCTCTGAAGGGGGTCTTTTACTGCCCCCGCTTTCCTTTTGTACCTACACCTTCTTTGTGGACGGGTTTGACTCCGTCCAAGTCCCAGATTCGACTTTCCTGGCTTTCCTCAGCTTCCTACGCTGAGCTCCCAAAAGCTTCTTTGCTTGCAGTACAGTGCCTGCAAGTTTTTTTATAGTTTTCTCCATGTCTAGTGTTTCAGACACCGGTCTTGCAAGCGGACTTGCATCCCGGGTCTGCTCCACCTCCATGGATACATTTTGGTTATCTGAGGGGTCTCCCATTGCTGGTTCCACCACTTCAGGTTCAGTTTTTTAATGGTACTAATATTATTCATGATTGTTCCCACGAGTATGGGGAATGTAAATGGTCGCCATGCCAGGTGCCTCTTATTGGTATGGAAAGCGTGAATAAAACGGGGTGCCACTCTGTTCCCCGAGTTTTGGACCGATTGGGACTGGTCAACGATCCAGCTATGTATTCCCTGGGCTTGGTCCTACACCACGGGATTTAGGAATTTTAACGAGGTTGTCTCCCTCCTCTTGGTCCGGATGGTTAAGCTAAGACCCCCCACACCCTTTTGCCCATGAGACATGACCGCGGCGGCAGGGAAGGCACGGTGTGACGGCTTTGTTTACCTCAGTGCAGGCCAAATAGCCACGAAACTACAGCTTGGGCTGAGGGGTTTGGTCCGCGGGATCGTTTTCACTTGGCTAGGGAGTGGATTTTATCTCGCATCAGCACAGTCTTTTGCTCTCCACCATGTTGTGGGTCTTATACCACTCAGGTCACTGGGTCACTGAAAGAGATAAGCTTAGCACGATTCTTCCTAGAGTAGATAGCCAATCCCTTGGCCACATATCCTGGGATTTCTTCTATCCGCCACCTGGAGACGCGTCCAATGGGTAACCAACCACATGGGTTTGCGCATGGTTACCCCACTATGATTTTAAAACGTAATTACGTCATCTCACAAAAATTGCTCACCTAAACGCAACAAAACTACATGCACGTGTGCAGCATATTATGCACTTTTAGAATATAATTAATTCAAAATAATTGGTTAAGATTTATGGACACGCCGTCTTAATTTGTACACGTGGATAATATTAACAAAAACTTGATATGCACACTTCTGCCTCTCTTTAAGTACACAAGTCAAATGACTTTGCAGTTAATGGCTTTACAGATTCGGCGCATACTCCCACGTAGTCGGTTCAGGGGCTGATCTATCAGTATGCCACGTAATTTATATTTTAATGGTGTGTATGGTTCCCCACAATGTACGATTCCACCACTTGCACCTACCCTAATGCTTAAGGATTGGTGGCAATTAATTTTGTTCTTGTAAATTCTTTACGATTAACAAAGTTGTTGTCTCAAATATTACACGAAAAATTGGTTATATAAACGAATCGTTGGTACTTCTTTACTATAAATAACGCACTTTGATTATATTATTAACACAAAGATGAATTCAGTAATTAGTTTGTGTGCATACCCATATCAAGTGCATCCACATTGTTAGGTACGGTACTCTATCGCTTTCATGTATTCATTGAGAACAAGCATTGTCTTGAAAACACGACATCCATGAATAGTGCGGCATCTTAAAAGTTACGTTTAGGTCTTTGATAATACATTTATTATACTAATGTGTGGTAATTGTTTGATCTTGTATTGCTTTTTGTTTGATTTAATTATAATGCTACATATTGGTAGAGATTTATAAGAATCGTCTAGACGGATGTTATTAGATATTTTTTTAGGGAGTTATTTAAAAAAGAATTGGATTACATAAAGTACGGTTTTAAAAGTTTAATTTTAATGTGTAAAGAGCTGGACAAGATATTTTACTGCTATCGCCCTAACATAGGTGATTTTATGTCGTATGATCGAAAAAAACCACCACGAGACATATTTGATACACATTTTGTGCAACCATCAGATGCCAGTTGTAAACCAATACCAGTAGAAGTTTGTATTTAGGTAATTACGTATTTATCTGGTTATTACTGTAAATAACTCGTACACCATACAAGATATTTTGCTCGGAAATAATGTGTGCGTGTTATAAATGTTAGTTCGCTTTGAAAAGTGCTTCTAAGCAGACGTATCTAAGTATTGAGAAACTTCAAAAATATATATAAAATAGTTTCAGCGGTAGTAACCGAAAATAAAAATTACTGGTAAGTTTAAAATCTTATTCTTTCTTAATTAAATTTATTAGCAAAGAAAAACGGCTCAGATAAACACGTATACCTGTCCAATAGGTTATACCGTACGGAAGTGGACTTGGGCAGTTTGAGGTGTACCTTCGTCAGACTAAAAGTAAAGTAATTAATTTTCAACACATACAATACTTTATTTTCTGAATTTTACAATCTCGGTGTAGGTTGCCACTGGAATTGTATAAAACCGTTTTTTTTTATATGAACTATGCCAACTTAACACTTAATTTTCTTAAGACCATACAAACTATAACCCGCTTTGTTTCTGTGGTATAGTCCACCGTTCACCGCTGCTACTTTTTAATTAATTATCCCTCTGTTATTTAAAGCTCGCCGTCGCTCTCCCGTTTTCTGCCTTACCGGCGAGTGTTTTAGTAGGAGGGCTAAGCCTCTTTGACAACAGAGATCCACAGCAAGATATGTATACGCCGATTCGAGAACAATATGAACAGCTAAGCCGCTTTGGGAAACAAAACGTGCAGCAAGATATGTATACGCCGCTTTGAGAACAAAATTGTCTTTGAATGTAAATTTGGTGCGTCGGGGGGTCGTTAGGTCTTTGGGGTGTGCGTTCGGCGGGGTCGTTAGATTTTTGTCGTGGGGTGGTGCGCGTGCGCTGGGGTGGAGATATTTTCTTAAGAAATTTTTTAGCAGCGCTCCCGGTGTTAAATATTAAATATTAAATTTTCAAAAAAATGTTGTGTGTAGAAAATGGAGTTCGCGTGTTGGTTCGTATTTTTCTGGGTAGGTTAAGCTAAAATTAAAACGTTGCGGTGAAGAATTTTTTTATATTAAGCAAACGCGTGCAAGTGGTAAAGAGTGTTTTAGCTCTCCTCATAAGCTGCGTTTTGTATGAAGTAGCAAATAAAATTGATAAAATATACGAAATGTTATATAATGAGTGTCAAATTTTTAAACGTCTGCATGTAAAATCTTGTAAAAAAGAAGTCGTTCACTTCTCGCGATTTCAATGTCACGATAAAATAACAAGAATTTGCATGCAGTCGAATATAACTTCGTGTTTTTTTTATTGAGATTATAGATCTCTGGTAATATATATGCAAATCACGCCGACATTCGACTTCTAAATATAATGTATTTAATTAGCATAAGGTGTGTGTGTGTGTGTTTGCAAAAACATGTCAAGACAGGTATGTCGTATATTTCCTTCTTGGTATGCAAATTATACCACCTTTCATCACGATTTATTTGACTCTCAAATAAAAAATTAATTTAATCTTATATCAAGGATCTCTTGCTTACATTTTAGCAATTTGAATATATTTATATATTTAAATGTAATTATACATTTAATTTGTGGTAATAAAATTTTTTTTACTTTTAGCGGTTTGGTGATTGCATGTAGATGACGCATGAGACATTGTATATATATATATATAACTCGTTTAATTTCACCATTATTAGAACCTGCGTTTTTGAAGTGATCAGTATACGTGCAGCGTTAGTATAAAAAGTAAGTTATATTTTCTTTATTTTGTAAAAGAATATTTTACTTTATAATATTTGCAAGTTTGTAACAGCATTGCTGTTGTTTGTAGATGGATCAAGTAATACAAAACAATAATAAACAGTCCGTTGTAGGCCCTAGAAAAGAGGCAAAGAGGTTAGCCGAATTGCCACTAAACGTTCCACAAAGAATTTACAGAGCAAGAATAGTACATTCCAAATATGGTGATTGTGTTCTAATTGAGTTAGCGGACAATATTTCATTTCTGCCACAACGCAACACGGAATTGTGAAGAAAAAACATTGAGGAATTGGGTTCTGGAAAATACGCAATAACCATATTAGAACTAATAGATATTAAAAGACCCAATCATCTTGTTTCTTACTGAATAGAACTCATTTAGAAAAACAAAAAAATAATTGGTATGTTTTTTTAATTATTGCTTGTTTTAAATAATGACTGAACATATTAATACTTTAAGTAGCGAAATTGTTTTAAAAGTTAATAACGCATGCAATATTTTATTTAAAAAGTATACAATTAAAGAAGCTGAAATTTTGTTAAAATATATCAAACGATACTTAAGGTTATTTGTAAAGGCGATTAGACATGGCGACTTAAATTTAGGTCAGTTAAGGCAAATTCAAACCAATATGGGATTGTTAAAAAGCATCCAATCATCAATTAAAAATTTTCATGTAGGAAGCGGCATTCAATCTGTTTCACAACCATCACGTTTGGGAGTCAAATGGATTGATTTGGTTTCCGCTTTTGCAAGAAGAATTAGAACAGGCGTTATAATAAACATGCATCATAAGGATTTAATGGCATTTTTTAATGATTGCTTTAAGGTGCTTAAAATTAAAATAAAAAATAGTTTAAAAAAATTAAATTTAATAAAAATTAATATTACAGTTTGTGGAAAATTCATTACAACATCTAATATTGATGAAAATAATATAACCGATTTTAAACATTTTAATACGAAAAATGTGGCGATTGACGTAGGAACGGATTTAATATCATGGTTTCGTGATGATGTGGTTGATAAACTAAGAACAAAACTTTGAAAAAAATTGTATCGATGGAAGTTAATATTAATAAATATGAAATGGGCAATGGACGTGTTTCATCTTTTATTCCGCTTCCAAAGCAAATTTCAAATAAATATGCATGCATCAACGTGAAAAATTCAGATGAGTGTTGCTTTTTTTGGGCAATTGTATCAGCATTATTTCCCTCTAAAATAAGAAGTAATCTCACATCCTCATATCCACACTACAGATTAGTTTTGAATGTTGAAGGATTGGAAATGCCGATGTCGATTAAAAATATTTCAAAATTTGAAAATATGAATAAAATTTCCATAAATGTATACAGTTTAGAATTAAATTGCGCTAAAGAAAAGTCGTTCTATAGTGTGGTGCCAACAAGGCTTACTATGCAGAAAGCTGAGAAGCATGTAAATTTACTCATAATTCAAAATCAATATTTTCCAAACGTAAACAATTATAATACTCCAAGTGAGGATTTTGAAAATGTTGAAATAAAATACCATTATGTTTGGATAAAAAGTTTATCGCGGCTTATTGGCAGCCAACTAAATAAACATGAACATAAAAAATATATTTGCGATCGTTGTCTGAATTACTTTAACACCTCCGATAAATTAAATGATCACTCTAAATATTGTGAAAAAGTAAATATCTGTAGAATTTCATATCCTAGGCATCGTCATATTGAATTTAAGAATTATGTTTATAAGCAAAAAGTACCTTTTATAATTTATTCCGATTTTGAGACTATTTTAAAACCTGTTAAAAATTATAGTTATCAAAATATCCCAAGCACTTTAAAGTATCAACATCATAAAGCTTTTAGTGCTGGTTATTATTTAAAATGTGACTATGATGAATCGTTATCATTTTTTAAAAATTATTTGGGGGAAGATTGTATAGATTGGTTTGCAAACGAAATGGTGGAAGTTGCAAAATTTGTTCGAAGTAAATTCAAACATATTGAACCAATGATTGAACCTCATGTTAACATTATTGCAACACATTGCTCTATATGTGAAAATGCATTTTCTGAAGACGCTATCATCGTTAGAGACCACTGTCACTTTACTGGCAACTTCAGAGGTTTTACACACCAACATTATAACCTCAACTTTAGAAATAGTTTTGTTGTACCGGTTGTGTTTCATAATATGAGTGGATACGATTCCCATTTCATTATACGAGAATTATCAAAAAAGGGTAATATTAGTTTATTGCCATTAAACAAAGAGAAATACATTTCATTTACTCTGAACGATCTAGATGCTGATGATGATGGTGATGCTAAGATAAAGTTTAGTTTCTTTGTTTCTTCGAGATTTTTAAATTCATCTTTAGACAGTTTAGTGGCCATATTGCAACCTTTAGATTTCAAATATTTATCGAAAGAATTTTCAAATGTCTGTTCAAGTAAATTGAACTTATTAACAAGAAAAGGTGTATTTCCATACGAGTACATTGATTCAATGTCTAAACTGAATGAATTTGAACTTCCAAAAATTGAAAACTTCTATAGCATGTTGACGAGTGAACATGTCACTGAGGATATGTATAACCATGCTCTAAAAGTTTGGAATGCATTTCAAATAAAAAACATTTCGGAGAATGCCTTACTTTATATGAAAACCGATATAATGTTGTTAACGTGTGTTTTTGAACAATTTCGCGAAAAGTCGTTTGCCACATATGGGCACGATCCTGCTTGGTACTTCACCTTACCAGGGTATGCTTGGGATTGTATGCTTAAGCATACAAAATATAAGTTAGAGTTGCTTATGGACATTGATAAAATTATGTTTATTGAAAACGCTATTAGAGGTGGTATTAGGCAGGTGAGCAACCGATATTCCGAAGCTAACAATAGATACATGCATAATTATGATGCATCTAAACAATCCAAATATCTTCTATATTTGGATGTTAACAATCTTTACGGGTGGGCAATGTCGCAAGCTTTACCATACGGCGACTTTGATGGGTTGACATTAATCTCGATATTATTTCAATTCCAGATGATGCTCCAGATGGATATATTTTGGAGGTTGATTTGGAGTATCCTGAATATTTACATGATTTACACCGCGATATGCCGTTTTGTGCAGAACATCAGATCCCTCCAGGATCAAAATTACCTAAATTAATGACCACCTTATCCAATAAAACTAAGTACATTTTACATTACAGGAATCTTAAACAGACGTTGTTAAACGGACTTAAATTGACAAAAATCTATCGAGTTGTTGGTTAAAACCCTATATTGATTTGAATATTGAGCTTCGGAAACTTGCAAAGAATGAGTTTGAGAAAAATTTATTCAAATTAATGAACAATGCGGTATTTGGAAAAACAATGAAAAATATTCGAAAGCGCCGTGTTGTAAAGCTGGTTAAACGTTGGGAGGGTCGTTATGGAGCGAAAAATTGGATAGCAAGCCCCATGTTTCATAGTTACACAATTTTCGAGTTAATGGCTATTGAGCTAAACAAAACCGAATTAATCTTTAATAAACCATTATATGTTGGTATGTCTATATTAGATTTTTCTAAAATTTGTATGTACAATTTTCACTACAATTTTATGCTTCCAATCATGAAGGTGGAAAATTGCAAGCTCATGTATAGCGATACCGATTCGTTTATTTATGAGTTAACTTGTGACGATGTATATAACGAACTTATTAAGTCAAATCTCTTAAAGTTTGACACTTCTGGGTATGATGTAAATAATCGCTATGGAATACCTCGGGTTAACAACAAAGCTTTGGGGCTCATGAAGGATGAAACAAACGGTGTAATAATAACACATTTTGCTGGGTTACGATCGAAAATGTATAGTTACAAGTTGGAATGCAATCCAAATGAGAAGGAAAATAAAACACGTAATCACGGTGTTATAAAAAAATCCAAAGGTATCAAATATAATGTAGTAAAAAATTCATGTTTAAAAGATTTTAAAGAAAAGAAACTTAAGCAAGCCACGTTCCGTTCCTATGCTCATGATGTATTTACAATAATTCAGGAAAAAAATTGCATTAAGTCCATATGATGATAAACGTCGTCTAATACCACATTCATATGATACATTACCGTGGGGACATTATAGTATCGCAATGATGGAATAAATATATTTTTTTAGAAGTTTAAAACAAGCAATAATTAAGAAAAAACTTGCTAAATATTTTATTTGTTTTACAGACAACCGCTTCCCATTATAGTTAACAGTATGGATGTTGAACAATTAGTAGAAAATCAAAAAGAAATTGAAGTGCCAAGTTTACTGACAATTAGCATAAAAAACAATACTGAATCAAATTAGGTTAACCAACCAGAGTCATATTGGTATGTTAAAATCAATACTTCCAAAAACAGTATACAAAGACATAAAAAGAACAGTTATTGGAATGTTTAATAGTGCAGATATTTATGAAGTTAACCTCAAATTTCTTAAGTCTGTGCTACTACAAAATGATTTTGACAAGCGTGCGTCGAAGTATTTGGACAAGTTGGTCAACTGCCACAACGATCCAACTAGAATCAATATAATGTATGTAAAAGAACACATCAATCCAATAATGTATTCCAATTTTCTAGCAGAATACCTATACATATTTGAGGAAATTGGATGGGATCATTTTTTGGCTACTGTTTTAACAACAGGTGAAGATGACTTACTTCATAAATGGGATTTTACAAAACCTTTGTCTGAAGAGCAATACATGTGTTTAATGTATATTCCAAGAAATCGCATGCCTCAATTTGCAGAGCGATACAATCGTGTAGTTGTACATTCTTGGGAAAAATTAAGTACTATCACAGCTTCTGCTGAGAGTTATTCATGTTGCAAGGAATGTATGAGAGGTGTTAAGGGTGTAATTAAAAATACAAAATCTATGGTATTTGAAGATGCTTGTATAGTACCGGGCCTTATATGGAACATGAGTTATTGGTGTTGCAGATGTGAAAGAATGCCTTTATTTCAAGTAATTGATGAGTCAGAATATTATACTCATATTGATTATATTACACAAGTTTAAATGTTGTATAATGGATTGCGGTTGTTGTATATGCAATAATAGAAATAAAAAATGTTTTTCTCAATTTGTATATTATTGAACTGAATACAATTTTAAATCATTCAAATCGCATAAAATTCTATCATAATAGTAAAAGATACATTGCTTTAGACCAATACACAAACTGCATAAACTGCATAAATTATTAAAAGCCTCCAAAGTCTGAAACATGCAATATTCATCATTATTAGAATAATTTTTCACTAAATCTAAAACATTTCTATAGTATGCATAAAAGTTTATTTCTTTTAAGAGGTTTACTTGATCAACCACTATACATTGATTTGCTTCCAAAATCTGAACTACATCATTTTCACAAAGCATACATTCAACATCATGTTTAGTAAGTTTTAAAAACTTTTCATCATTGTATACGACTTGTTGTAACTTGCACGTGTCAATGATTGAATCATCGTCATTACCATTACCATCCAATGGTTGTTGCATAGTAAAGAAGTTTACTTTGTTATTAAGCAGTTCCATAAGGTGATTCCACTCAACATCGCTTAAACTAATTTTATTGTTACCATCATCATTTAAGTAGCTATGTTGATTTAAATCAATTGTAGGTGTAAACTGTCGAGCTGGAGATAGACCTACTTTGATGTTATAGTATGAGAGTGGAAATGTGGTTTGTAGCAGTAAATAATGTTCACTTTTGCTTGCATGTTCAACTTTGTCTAGATATTGATTGATTGCAGCATCATAATCAACATCTTCGGATGATGATGATACATCAAAATCATAATAATCACTTTCAACACTACTTTCTTCAACCATGATTGCAAAGACCTTTTGCGATACTGAAATCACGTGAGAAAAATGTTCATTATATTTTGTGAAACCCCACTTCCCCGCCATTACAAATTGGATTTTTTATCCATGAATTGTGAGAATTATCAAACCCCAACCATTTTACAAATAGACGATCTCCTTTTGACGTAACACTTTTCAACAAGAAAAACATCAAGATGTGAGGTTTTCTGCAGTTCTTCTGCATAAAATTTCCCCAAAATCGGTTCACCTTTAAAATCTTCAAGTAGATAGGTAGCAGGATTGCCAACTACTATTTTAACAATTTTACTTAAACAGAGTTTATAGTGACCTGAACAGACTTAGTTTAAAATTATCGACAGGTATCTATTTTTATTAACGCTATGGTTCAATGACTATTCGTTAAATGGCGCTGCAAGAGTTTAGTAATGGCGCTAAACTTGCTCACTTGAAATAGTAGCATCGGTATTTAAATTTGCATTTATTACGTTTCATCATTAGGTCTTCAATCCTGAAACTGGTTGTAGCGTACCCTCATTGTCTCCTATTCTCAGCTAACCTACACATTTCCTGAAATTTGCACAGTCTGCATCTATCATTACCTGCAAGCGAAAGTCTGATCTCGGTCTACCTCTACTTCTTTTTTCCTATCTGTAATATAGCTCGTACTAGTCCCCAAAAATGCCTCAAACGTATCCTGCCCTTCTATTTCTCCAAATTTGTTTTTGTTTTCCACAGATATCTTTATTCCTCTACTATTTATATAACCTATTTGTTATTAACTTTGTCTGTCCATGCTATCATGCTTATACATCTGAAACACAACATTCCAGTTCGGTCATCTTCTATAGTTTTACAATACCCTATTTCCTCGATATTCAGTAGTATGTAAAGAGGGGAAGCTTCGTGGCGTACTTGGTATGCGTGTGACTACTACGCCAAAGGTCCCGGGTTCGAATCCCGACACGGTCCGCTTGAAAAATGTTAAGCGAGCATTTTTTCACAAAAATACGCCCTCGTTCGAATGAAAGGTAAAATGGAGGTCCCGTGTGTGAGTGTTGTCATGCACGTTAAAATCCCTACCTTGCTTGGAACAGCAAAGGTTAAGTAAAATTCAAAATTTTTCAGGTAAAAAAACTCGCTTCCTGGCCGATGTAGTACTTTCGGGTGGAGCATTGGAAAATCACATGTAAGGTATGAAAAGAGGGTAAGCAGTCTGTGGCGCCAAGTTCCCTCAGCACTTGAACATTTGTTAAATAAATAGTTTTTACAATATATCATTTCGTATAGTCAACATTAGTTGAAAATATTTTACAACCAACACCTGTAGTTGTTTATAATAATCATCAGATTAAGTGCACTTATTTTTTCGTCATTAGATTTTCCGTCTTGAAACTGGTTGGACGAGTACCTCCACTTGTTTATGTTCTGGAACTAGCTTACACAGTTCCCTGAAATTCCCACAACAGCCTATTGTTGCGAGCTACTATTTGGCAACCCGTCAAACACATAAGCGCCGCAAGTACTGTATATTCTCCATGGATCGGGAAGCTTCTAGCAATTACTGGAGGATGAGTATTTTTTTTAATTCACGGTATAAATAAGACCGATAATGAAGTACAGAGTTAGTCTATATCAGAATGTCGAACATCAATTATATCGTGTAAAGTTAAATAGTTGAGCTTTTGGAAGTCCAAAAGTAAACATAAATGTTATGTGCACTTGTCTAATGTACATGCAGCTTGTAGAATACATAAATAGACAAAAGTGTAATAAATAAATAGTTGTGTTAGTGTTGTTAATGGACCTATGGTTAAGAAGTTAGTTTAAGAAGATATTAGTGCTTGTAAATTCATTAGTGTGATAGTGCTTCATTGTTAATTGGACTGAGAACATCTATAAATAAGGCATATACTGTTAATTAGACTTGTGAACAGTGAGTAATAAAGACTCTTGTTATTACTTGTTTTAAATTAGTGGAACGCGGTAGTAGTAGCCCGCTACACTGGTGTCAGGCCTGTGTGGGGTATATAATTATTAATTTAAAAGAAAAAACACACATGTTTAAAGACATTTAAGTAGTTTGTATATGCCTGTAACAAGAAGCCAAAGTAAGATGGACGCAGAAACTTTAATGAATTTCCTTAAGAATTTTAAATCTGGTATGCAAAAAAATACTGCGAATATGCAAGAAAAGTTTAGTGAAAATGCTGAAAACATGGAAGTGAGGTCAGTTAAACTGGAATCAACCCTTAAAGAGTTTAAATACGGTATGGAAGTGACACTTAATAAAAATTTAGTGAGGTCAGTTGAACTGGAATCAAACCTTACCGAAAGGTTAAATGAAAATGCTAAGAAAATGGAAGAAAAGTTGAATGAAAAGACAGCTACGTTAGAACAAAGATTAATGGAAAGCTTCATTGCCTGTAGTCTCAACTATTTCGCGCACTTTTATTTGTCGATTATTTAAAATCATATCGTGGATTTTGTCAATCATTTCGGAGGTAAACACCTCCACAGGGCGTCCGGAACGATGTTCATCTTTTGTGGATGTACGGCCACGTTTAAACTCATTCACCCAATTGTAAACAGTTGCAAATACAGGAGTACATGTGCCATGAACTTCATCCAACTCAGCTTTGATTTCTTTCGCTGTTAACCCTTTTAAATACAAGTGTTTAATCACAGCTCGAAACTCACTTTTATCCATTGTTATAATCAAATGAAAGCTTTTACTTCAATCAACAATAAAAATGAAACTACGTGATGGATACAGCTTAAACTCTAACAGCTGACTAGTTAGGAGTGCTGCTTACTGTGAAAATTTTATCTTCGGTACTACGAGCGCCAGCTCTTGGATTTTCTAAGGACTTATTGAACGACCCTCGTATAACTAACGATTGTCAAAAACACAAAGGATCATGTTATTTAAAGTAGGGTTTGCCTGGTTTTTCAAGTGCAATAACTAATCAAAAAAAGTTGAGAATTCATCTATCCGTTTGTTGAACATTTGCAGCTGGCACCATTTGGCCCATTTTTTTTGCAATGCAGGAGCCATTCTCTTTCTGGAATAAATCAACATTGGCGCAATGTAGTTTTTTACAGCACTCATGGAAAATACGTCTGTAATGGTTCTTCCTCTTTCACCCAAAATAGCAGCCCCTACTTTTTTAACACCTTTTAGGTCTGTTAACCTTAGGGCACTTCTTCAGCACAGTGGTTACACTCGTCTCGTCCATTTTAAATAATCTGTTCGTTTCCAAATTTAAACTTTTGTTAAACTTCGATATTCGAATAGAAAAGTTTTAACTTATTCTCGTTAAATGCTGCAGTTTGATTGAGGTTAGTCTCTTCAGGTTGTGTCAACGATATTTTGGGATTTCGCTTTAGAGATCCATACAGCCAATTTTTTCTTGCTAATTGATTTTCTATTTTATTGAAATTATGAGGATTTTTCCCTCTTTGGCATAATTAAATGATAACTGCCTCAATTTCTTGGGTGATATGCCGTAAAATAATTTTACGAGTATAAGAATATAGTTGATTACCTTGGCTTCTACTTCGACTGTGAAAGTCGCCTTTCGACCAAGATTAGGGATTTTTAGTTGATTTAGAGAAAGCTTCTTTCTAAGTGTTGATTTAGGAATACTAAACAATTTCTCAACTTTCCCTATTTTCCTCCCATCGTTTCTAATTGCATTCAGTGCAGTCTCCAGCGATTCTTAATTATATTAATGAATTTCAGTCTTTCGAACATAATTTTGCGGCATCTGAAAAAAAATGGCGTCGCCGTGGATCAATGTAGTAAGCGTAAGACTATGAATACCAAGGTCCTGGGTTCGAATCCCGACACGGTCGACTGCTTGAAAAATGGCAGGTCAGCATTTTTCACAAAAATTACGCTTTTGTTCAGATGAGAGGTTAAATGGAGATCCCGTGTGTGTGTTGTCACCTACGTTAAAGATCTCTACCTTGCCTGGAACGGCAAGGGTTCGGCAAAATTCTAAATTTCCAGGCAACAAAAAACTCGCCTCCTGGCCAATGTAGTACCTTCAGGTGGAGTATTGGAAATATAACGCACGGCATCTGAAAATGAAAGATAGATTTTGGTACGAAAAAGTGGTAATAATATTGCTTCACATTTAATGGAATGGGGGAAATTGTGCACATTTTTGCACATTTTTTTTTGATAGTTATCCATACCCGGTGGAGTGGAAAGCTTTTAAAGCCAAAGTGTGGAACTCTCCTTGCGGCATACCCACTAAAACCACTATCCCTGGCGGGTGTGTCTACCAAACGGCTTTGCCGCACTGCAGCCTAAAAGGCTTATTGTGCTAATCCTGGTTAAATATCATATTCAGTCTGTAAAACCTGCACCCCGGATTATGGCATACAGGTCCCTCGATGAAAGGATATCTACTTCCTTCGGGTCTAACTTTGGTCGCCCGAATAGGCACTGTCTCGTTCTACTCAATGCTTCGCATCTGCATAGTACATGCATTGCAGTCTGTTCCTGTAAGCAAAGTCTGCATTCGAGGTCTCTATTATATTTGTGCATTTCCTGGAGCTAAACCTTGACAGAAGTATGTTCTGTCAGGAACCTCACAGTGATTCTGAGCTGTTTCCTGCTTTAACAAAGCAATTCCTGGGTTTCGTTATTGCTAGGCCCCTTTGCCAGCGCCTTGCTATGAGTTAGTCCTTGTCTGTTCTACCAGTCTCTTAGGTCTTGGTTGCACACCCATTCGCTAGTTACGGATGGCAGCTTTTGTAACTCCCAAGGCAGGTTCGGGACCGATAAATGACCCTTGCGGCCCCTGTCTTGCAAGTTCGTCTGCAATTTCATTTCCCTTGAGTTCTTGATGACCTGGCACCCACTGTAAAGTAACAGAGTTCTGCTGTGCCAGTCCATTAAGTGCCTCAATACATTCCCATATCAGTCTTAATGACACTTTCTGACTTATTAGAGCTTTAAATGCCGCCTGGCTGTCAGACAGTATAGGTATGTCTTTTAATAAAGGCATCTCTTATACTTTCCCGCACACTTTGCAGTATGGCGTATATTTCCGTTTAAAAACGGCAGCGTCTGCCCTAGGGGAACGCTTCAACGTACTTCCGGTTGTTCACTAAAGAGTCCAGATTCGGACCCGGTCTCGCCCTTGGAGCCATCCATGTACCAGACCATGCTGCCCGGAGGTAATCTACCCTTCATTTTTTCTCACTTCACATCCTGGGTAACAGTCTTGAAGAGTGTATCCGGCGGATGTTGGTAAGTCATTTGGTCTGAACGCATCTCAAACAGATGCCCCCAATTTATCCCAAGCAATCTCGTATGCTTCGTCCCTTCAATAATTCCTAGACTGAAGGTTCTTAAGTCTGTATAGTCCGAGCCTTGCCTTCCCCAACACCTCCAAGTGTAGCGGGGGAAGGCCAAGGAGAGTCTCCATTGCAACAGTGGGCGTGGAAGACATCGCCCTGTAATACTTAGACAGGTCAGTCTCTGGATCCTGCCCAATTTTATTTGGTGTTTGATTGTTCAGTCTTGGGCCATCATACAAGGCTGCATATGTTATTGTTGGTCTGACCACCCTAGTGTGCAGCCAGTGCACAATGTTTGGTCTTAGCTCACAGGATTTGCCGCCAGTGCGTCTAACTATTGTTGAAGAAGTTTCCGCCTTGCGTACAACCTTATCAATCTGGTGGTTCTATGTGAGTTTAGAGTCCAGAGTGACTTCCAAGTACACCACTTTGCCTGACAGGCCGATTTCGTTATTGTTAAGGAGGAGGAGTGTAATGCCTGCAGTCTTTCTTCTTCGGGTAAAAGGTACTAACGTGAACTTTTGGAGGTTGACTCTAAGGCTTTCCCCAATTGTTCACATCTCTACTATTTTCAGGGTTTCTTGCATCCGGTCCCTGATAATACTATTGTATTTACCTTCCACTAAGACAGCCAAATCATCAGCATATCCTGCGGGGTAAACCCTTTTGTGCTCAGCTCCCACAACGGCCCATCTATGATTAGGTTCCACAACAGTGGGGACAAGCCCCCCGCGAACATCCCCTTGCCACCCATACCGCCATGGTATTTTGAAGCAGTTCTGGACTGCCACCCTTCTACTTAACATGCAGTCTATCCACCTGCAGCAAGTTTTCCACCACAACTGATCTGGTGACCGTCTAGATGGTGCTGAAGGATGTATTGTCAAAGACTCCCTCGATGTCTAAAAAGGCACATAGAAGGATTTCTTTGTTAGCTAGTCTTTTCGACTCTGGAAACGAGGTGATGAATAGCTGACTCTGTTGAAAGAGCCCTGCTCTAAAAGTAAACTGGTTCAGGTGTAATGGGCTAGTTGCCAAAACACTCCCCTGATATGCCTGTCAAGCAGTAATAGGTCTTGAACTTGGCTTGCTCAAGTACCTCATAAGATCTCGGATCGACTGAAAAAGCCAGGATAGTTCCTTTCTTATCAGCTTTCCGGGAAAGCATATGCCAGCCATCCGTTTGCAGACTGGGATTCTGCTTTTGCAATTGGGTCCTGGCAACTTTCTCCTCGATATCTCTGTTGGGGATCCATACTAGAACCTTGGGTCTCTTCGGGAGGTCCGCTGCGTCTACTACTGTTAGACACGCGCCCTCCCAAAGGTCTTCTTTGGTCTCTATATTGTCTTTAACCCACCCCTTAGTGTCTAGGTTTGCACTGGTCAGCTAGAGAACTCCGTTGGCAAACCTAGCGCCCTCGAACTGAGGGGGAGGGGATAGAGCATCTTGAGGGGATGTCGAATACAGCACCCAGAAGCATTTTCTGGATGCTCATCGACTGCCCCTCAGTCAAAACTGAGTCTGGGTGACGTCTGTTGATTACCCCCACTTGCAATCCCCTAGCGGCAGCACTATGTGACCCAATCTGCTAATGGCTTTTGGGGCGTTTAGTTTGCTACTGAGATTTAGATGGTGTCGGTGTGGAAGTCTCTGAAGGGGGTCTTTTACTGCCCCCGCTTTCCTTTTGTACCTACACCTTCTTTGTGGACGGGTTTGACTCCGTCCAAGTCCCAGATTCGACTTTCCTGGCTTTCCTCAGCTTCCTACGCTGAGCTCCCAAAAGCTTCTTTGCTTGCAGTACAGTGCCTGCAAGTTTTTTTATAGTTTTCTCCATGTCTAGTGTTTCAGACACCGGTCTTGCAAGCGGACTTGCATCCCGGGTCTGCTCCACCTCCATGGATACATTTTGGTTATCTGAGGGGTCTCCCATTGCTGGTTCCACCACTTCAGGTTCAGTTTTTTAATGGTACTAATATTATTCATGATTGTTCCCACGAGTATGGGGAATGTAAATGGTCGCCATGCCAGGTGCCTCTTATTGGTATGGAAAGCGTGAATAAAACGGGGTGCCACTCTGTTCCCCGAGTTTTGGACCGATTGGGACTGGTCAACGATCCAGCTATGTATTCCCTGGGCTTGGTCCTACACCACGGGATTTAGGAATTTTTAACGAGGTTGTCTCCCTCCTCTTGGTCCGGATGGTTAAGCTAAGACCCCCCACACCCTTTTGCCCATGAGACATGACCGCGGCGGCAGGGAAGGCACGGTGTGACGGCTTTGTTTACCTCAGTGCAGGCCAAATAGCCACGAAACTACAGCTTGGGCTGAGGGGTTTGGTCCGCGGGATCGTTTTCACTTGGCTAGGGAGTGGATTTTATCTCGCATCAGCACAGTCTTTTGCTCTCCACCATGTTGTGGGTCTTATACCACTCAGGTCACTGGGTCACTGAAAGAGATAAGCTTAGCACGATTCTTCCTAGAGTAGATAGCCAATCCCTTGGCCACATATCCTGGGATTTCTTCTATCCGCCACCTGGAGACGCGTCCAATGGGTAACCAACCACATGGGTTTGCGCATGGTTACCCCACTATGATTTTAAAACGTAATTACGTCATCTCACAAAAATTGCTCACCTAAACGCAACAAAACTACATGCACGTGTGCAGCATATTATGCACTTTTAGAATATAATTAATTCAAAATAATTGGTTAAGATTTATGGACACGCCGTCTTAATTTGTACACGTGGATAATATTAACAAAAACTTGATATGCACACTTCTGCCTCTCTTTAAGTACACAAGTCAAATGACTTTGCAGTTAATGGCTTTACAGATTCGGCGCATACTCCCACGTAGTCGGTTCAGGGGCTGATCTATCAGTATGCCACGTAATTTATATTTTAATGGTGTGTATGGTTCCCCACAATGTACGATTCCACCACTTGCACCTACCCTAATGCTTAAGGATTGGTGGCAATTAATTTTGTTCTTGTAAATTCTTTACGATTAACAAAGTTGTTGTCTCAAATATTACACGAAAAATTGGTTATATAAACGAATCGTTGGTACTTCTTTACTATAAATAACGCACTTTGATTATATTATTAACACAAAGATGAATTCAGTAATTAGTTTGTGTGCATACCCATATCAAGTGCATCCACATTGTTAGGTACGGTACTCTATCGCTTTCATGTATTCATTGAGAACAAGCATTGTCTTGAAAACACGACATCCATGAATAGTGCGGCATCTTAAAAGTTACGTTTAGGTCTTTGATAATACATTTATTATACTAATGTGTGGTAATTGTTTGATCTTGTATTGCTTTTTGTTTGATTTAATTATAATGCTACATATTGGTAGAGATTTATAAGAATCGTCTAGACGGATGTTATTAGATATTTTTTTAGGGAGTTATTTAAAAAAGAATTGGATTACATAAAGTACGGTTTTAAAAGTTTAATTTTAATGTGTAAAGAGCTGGACAAGATATTTTACTGCTATCGCCCTAACATAGGTGATTTTATGTCGTATGATCGAAAAAAACCACCACGAGACATATTTGATACACATTTTGTGCAACCATCAGATGCCAGTTGTAAACCAATACCAGTAGAAGTTTGTATTTAGGTAATTACGTATTTATCTGGTTATTACTGTAAATAACTCGTACACCATACAAGATATTTTGCTCGGAAATAATGTGTGCGTGTTATAAATGTTAGTTCGCTTTGAAAAGTGCTTCTAAGCAGACGTATCTAAGTATTGAGAAACTTCAAAAATATATATAAAATAGTTTCAGCGGTAGTAACCGAAAATAAAAATTACTGGTAAGTTTAAAATCTTATTCTTTCTTAATTAAATTTATTAGCAAAGAAAAACGGCTCAGATAAACACGTATACCTGTCCAATAGGTTATACCGTACGGAAGTGGACTTGGGCAGTTTGAGGTGTACCTTCGTCAGACTAAAAGTAAAGTAATTAATTTTCAACACATACAATACTTTATTTTCTGAATTTTACAATCTCGGTGTAGGTTGCCACTGGAATTGTATAAAACCGTTTTTTTTTATATGAACTATGCCAACTTAACACTTAATTTTCTTAAGACCATACAAACTATAACCCGCTTTGTTTCTGTGGTATAGTCCACCGTTCACCGCTGCTACTTTTTAATTAATTATCCCTCTGTTATTTAAAGCTCGCCGTCGCTCTCCCGTTTTCTGCCTTACCGGCGAGTGTTTTAGTAGGAGGGCTAAGCCTCTTTGACAACAGAGATCCACAGCAAGATATGTATACGCCGATTCGAGAACAATATGAACAGCTAAGCCGCTTTGGGAAACAAAACGTGCAGCAAGATATGTATACGCCGCTTTGAGAACAAAATTGTCTTTGAATGTAAATTTGGTGCGTCGGGGGGTCGTTAGGTCTTTGGGGTGTGCGTTCGGCGGGGTCGTTAGATTTTTGTCGTGGGGTGGTGCGCGTGCGCTGGGGTGGAGATATTTTCTTAAGAAATTTTTTAGCAGCGCTCCCGGTGTTAAATATTAAATATTAAATTTTCAAAAAAATGTTGTGTGTAGAAAATGGAGTTCGCGTGTTGGTTCGTATTTTTCTGGGTAGGTTAAGCTAAAATTAAAACGTTGCGGTGAAGAATTTTTTTATATTAAGCAAACGCGTGCAAGTGGTAAAGAGTGTTTTAGCTCTCCTCATAAGCTGCGTTTTGTATGAAGTAGCAAATAAAATTGATAAAATATACGAAATGTTATATAATGAGTGTCAAATTTTTAAACGTCTGCATGTAAAATCTTGTAAAAAAGAAGTCGTTCACTTCTCGCGATTTCAATGTCACGATAAAATAACAAGAATTTGCATGCAGTCGAATATAACTTCGTGTTTTTTTTATTGAGATTATAGATCTCTGGTAATATATATGCAAATCACGCCGACATTCGACTTCTAAATATAATGTATTTAATTAGCATAAGGTGTGTGTGTGTGTGTTTGCAAAAACATGTCAAGACAGGTATGTCGTATATTTCCTTCTTGGTATGCAAATTATACCACCTTTCATCACGATTTATTTGACTCTCAAATAAAAAATTAATTTAATCTTATATCAAGGATCTCTTGCTTACATTTTAGCAATTTGAATATATTTATATATTTAAATGTAATTATACATTTAATTTGTGGTAATAAAATTTTTTTTACTTTTAGCGGTTTGGTGATTGCATGTAGATGACGCATGAGACATTGTATATATATATATAACTCGTTTAATTTCACCATTATTAGAACCTGCGTTTTTGAAGTGATCAGTATACGTGCAGCGTTAGTATAAAAAGTAAGTTATATTTTTCTTTATTTTGTAAAAAGAATATTTTACTTTATAATATTTGCAAGTTTGTAACAGCATTGCTGTTGTTTGTAGATGGATCAAGTAATACAAAACAATAATAAACAGTCCGTTGTAGGCCCTAGAAAAGAGGCAAAGAGGTTAGCCGAATTGCCACTAAACGTTCCACAAAGAATTTACAGAGCAAGAATAGTACATTCCAAATATGGTGATTGTGTTCTAATTGAGTTAGCGGACAATATTTCATTTCTGCCACAACGCAACACGGAATTGTGAAGAAAAAACATTGAGGAATTGGGTTCTGGAAAATACGCAATAACCATATTAGAACTAATAGATATTAAAAGACCCAATCATCTTGTTTCTTACTGAATAGAACTCATTTAGAAAAACAAAAAATAATTGGTATGTTTTTAATTATTGCTTGTTTTAAATAATGACTGAACATATTAATACTTTAAGTAGCGAAATTGTTTTAAAAGTTAATAACGCATGCAATATTTTATTTAAAAAGTATACAATTAAAGAAGCTGAAATTTTGTTAAAATATATCAAACGATACTTAAGGTTATTTGTAAAGGCGATTAGACATGGCGACTTAAATTTAGGTCAGTTAAGGCAAATTCAAACCAATATGGGATTGTTAAAAAGCATCCAATCATCAATTAAAAATTTTCATGTAGGAAGCGGCATTCAATCTGTTTCACAACCATCACGTTTGGGAGTCAAATGGATTGATTTGGTTTCCGCTTTTGCAAGAAGAATTAGAACAGGCGTTATAATAAACATGCATCATAAGGATTTAATGGCATTTTTTAATGATTGCTTTAAGGTGCTTAAAATTAAAATAAAAAATAGTTTAAAAAAATTAAATTTAATAAAAATTAATATTACAGTTTGTGGAAAATTCATTACAACATCTAATATTGATGAAAATAATATAACCGATTTTAAACATTTTAATACGAAAAATGTGGCGATTGACGTAGGAACGGATTTAATATCATGGTTTCGTGATGATGTGGTTGATAAACTAAGAACAAAACTTTGAAAAAAATTGTATCGATGGAAGTTAATATTAATAAATATGAAATGGGCAATGGACGTGTTTCATCTTTTATTCCGCTTCCAAAGCAAATTTCAAATAAATATGCATGCATCAACGTGAAAAATTCAGATGAGTGTTGCTTTTTTTGGGCAATTGTATCAGCATTATTTCCCTCTAAAATAAGAAGTAATCTCACATCCTCATATCCACACTACAGATTAGTTTTGAATGTTGAAGGATTGGAAATGCCGATGTCGATTAAAAATATTTCAAAATTTGAAAATATGAATAAAATTTCCATAAATGTATACAGTTTAGAATTAAATTGCGCTAAAGAAAAGTCGTTCTATAGTGTGGTGCCAACAAGGCTTACTATGCAGAAAGCTGAGAAGCATGTAAATTTACTCATAATTCAAAATCAATATTTTCCAAACGTAAACAATTATAATACTCCAAGTGAGGATTTTGAAAATGTTGAAATAAAATACCATTATGTTTGGATAAAAAGTTTATCGCGACTTATTGGCAGCCAACTAAATAAACAATCTATAAAATATATTTGCGGTCGTTGCCTGAATTACTTTAGCACCTTCGATAATTTAAATGATCACTCTAAATAATGTGAAAAAGTAAATATCTGTAGAATTTCATATCCTAGGCATCGTCATATTGAATTTAAGAATCATGTTTATAAGCAAAAAGTACCTTTTTTAATTTATTCCGATTTTGAGACTATTTTAAAACCTGTTAAAAATCATAGTTATCAAAATATCTCAAGCACTTTAAAGTATCAACATCATAAAGCCTTTAGTGCTGGTTATTATTTAAAATGTGAATATGATAAATCGTTATAATTTTTTTAGAAATTATTTTGGAGAAGATTGTATAGATTGGTTTGCAAACGAAATGGTGGAAGTTGCAAAATTCAAACATATTAAACTAATGATTGAACCTCATGTTAACATTATTGCAACACATTGCTCTATATGTGAAAATGCATTTTCTGAAGACGCTATCATCGTTAGAGACCACTGTCACTTTACTGGCAACTTCAGAGGTTTTACACACCAACATTATAACCTCAACTTTAGAAATAGTTTTGTTGTACCGGTTGTGTTTCATAATATGAGTGGATACGATTCCCATTTCATTATACGAGAATTATCAAAAAAGGGTAATATTAGTTTATTGCCATTAAACAAAGAGAAATACATTTCATTTACTCTGAACGATCTAGATGCTGATGATGATGGTGATGCTAAGATAAAGTTTAGTTTCTTTGTTTCTTCGAGATTTTTAAATTCATCTTTAGACAGTTTAGTGGCCATATTGCAACCTTTAGATTTCAAATATTTATCGAAAGAATTTTCAAATGTCTGTTCAAGTAAATTGAACTTATTAACAAGAAAAGGTGTATTTCCATACGAGTACATTGATTCAATGTCTAAACTGAATGAATTTGAACTTCCAAAAATTGAAAACTTCTATAGCATGTTGACGAGTGAACATGTCACTGAGGATATGTATAACCATGCTCTAAAAGTTTGGAATGCATTTCAAATAAAAACATTTCGGAGAATGCCTTACTTTATATGAAAACCGATATAATGTTGTTAACGTGTGTTTTGAACAATTTCGCGAAAAGTCGTTTGCCACATATGGGCACGATCCTGCTTGGTACTTCACCTTACCAGGGTATGCTTGGGATTGTATGCTTAAGCATACAAAATATAAGTTAGAGTTGCTTATGGACATTGATAAAATTATGTTTATTGAAAACGCTATTAGAGGTGGTATTAGGCAGGTGAGCAACCGATATTCCGAAGCTAACAATAGATACATGCATAATTATGATGCATCTAAACAATCCAAATATCTTCTATATTTGGATGTTAACAATCTTTACGGGTGGGCAATGTCGCAAGCTTTACCATACGGCGACTTTGATGGGTTGACATTAATCTCGATATTATTTCAATTCCAGATGATGCTCCAGATGGATATATTTTGGAGGTTGATTTGGAGTATCCTGAATATTTACATGATTTACACCGCGATATGCCGTTTTGTGCAGAACATCAGATCCCTCCAGGATCAAAATTACCTAAATTAATGACCACCTTATCCAATAAAACTAAGTACATTTTACATTACAGGAATCTTAAACAGACGTTGTTAAACGGACTTAAATTGACAAAAATCTATCGAGTTGTTGGTTAAAACCCTATATTGATTTGAATATTGAGCTTCGGAAACTTGCAAAGAATGAGTTTGAGAAAAATTTATTCAAATTAATGAACAATGCGGTATTTGGAAAAACAATGAAAAATATTCGAAAGCGCCGTGTTGTAAAGCTGGTTAAACGTTGGGAGGGTCGTTATGGAGCGAAAAATTGGATAGCAAGCCCCATGTTTCATAGTTACACAATTTTCGAGTTAATGGCTATTGAGCTAAACAAAACCGAATTAATCTTTAATAAACCATTATATGTTGGTATGTCTATATTAGATTTTTCTAAAATTTGTATGTACAATTTTCACTACAATTTTATGCTTCCAATCATGAAGGTGGAAAATTGCAAGCTCATGTATAGCGATACCGATTCGTTTATTTATGAGTTAACTTGTGACGATGTATATAACGAACTTATTAAGTCAAATCTCTTAAAGTTTGACACTTCTGGGTATGATGTAAATAATCGCTATGGAATACCTCGGGTTAACAACAAAGCTTTGGGGCTCATGAAGGATGAAACAAACGGTGTAATAATAACACATTTTGCTGGGTTACGATCGAAAATGTATAGTTACAAGTTGGAATGCAATCCAAATGAGAAGGAAAATAAAACACGTAATCACGGTGTTATAAAAAAATCCAAAGGTATCAAATATAATGTAGTAAAAAATTCATGTTTAAAAGATTTTAAAGAAAAGAAACTTAAGCAAGCCACGTTCCGTTCCTATGCTCATGATGTATTTACAATAATTCAGGAAAAAATTGCATTAAGTCCATATGATGATAAACGTCGTCTAATACCACATTCATATGATACATTACCGTGGGGACATTATAGTATCGCAATGATGGAATAAATATATTTTTTTAGAAGTTTAAAACAAGCAATAATTAAGAAAAAACTTGCTAAATATTTTATTTGTTTTACAGACAACCGCTTCCCATTATAGTTAACAGTATGGATGTTGAACAATTAGTAGAAAATCAAAAAGAAATTGAAGTGCCAAGTTTACTGACAATTAGCATAAAAACAATACTGAATCAAATTAGGTTAACCAACCAGAGTCATATTGGTATGTTAAAATCAATACTTCCAAAAACAGTATACAAAGACATAAAAAGAACAGTTATTGGAATGTTTAATAGTGCAGATATTTATGAAGTTAACCTCAAATTTCTTAAGTCTGTGCTACTACAAAATGATTTTGACAAGCGTGCGTCGAAGTATTTGGACAAGTTGGTCAACTGCCACAACGATCCAACTAGAATCAATATAATGTATGTAAAAGAACACATCAATCCAATAATGTATTCCAATTTTCTAGCAGAATACCTATACATATTTGAGGAAATTGGATGGGATCATTTTTTGGCTACTGTTTTAACAACAGGTGAAGATGACTTACTTCATAAATGGGATTTTACAAAACCTTTGTCTGAAGAGCAATACATGTGTTTAATGTATATTCCAAGAAATCGCATGCCTCAATTTGCAGAGCGATACAATCGTGTAGTTGTACATTCTTGGGAAAAATTAAGTACTATCACAGCTTCTGCTGAGAGTTATTCATGTTGCAAGGAATGTATGAGAGGTGTTAAGGGTGTAATTAAAAATACAAAATCTATGGTATTTGAAGATGCTTGTATAGTACCGGGCCTTATATGGAACATGAGTTATTGGTGTTGCAGATGTGAAAGAATGCCTTTATTTCAAGTAATTGATGAGTCAGAATATTATACTCATATTGATTATATTACACAAGTTTAAATGTTGTATAATGGATTGCGGTTGTTGTATATGCAATAATAGAAATAAAAAATGTTTTTCTCAATTTGTATATTATTGAACTGAATACAATTTTAAATCATTCAAATCGCATAAAATTCTATCATAATAGTAAAAGATACATTGCTTTAGACCAATACACAAACTGCATAAACTGCATAAATTATTAAAAGCCTCCAAAGTCTGAAACATGCAATATTCATCATTATTAGAATAATTTTTCACTAAATCTAAAACATTTCTATAGTATGCATAAAAGTTTATTTCTTTTAAGAGGTTTACTTGATCAACCACTATACATTGATTTGCTTCCAAAATCTGAACTACATCATTTTCACAAAGCATACATTCAACATCATGTTTAGTAAGTTTTAAAAACTTTTCATCATTGTATACGACTTGTTGTAACTTGCACGTGTCAATGATTGAATCATCGTCATTACCATTACCATCCAATGGTTGTTGCATAGTAAAGAAGTTTACTTTGTTATTAAGCAGTTCCATAAGGTGATTCCACTCAACATCGCTTAAACTAATTTTATTGTTACCATCATCATTTAAGTAGCTATGTTGATTTAAATCAATTGTAGGTGTAAACTGTCGAGCTGGAGATAGACCTACTTTGATGTTATAGTATGAGAGTGGAAATGTGGTTTGTAGCAGTAAATAATGTTCACTTTTGCTTGCATGTTCAACTTTGTCTAGATATTGATTGATTGCAGCATCATAATCAACATCTTCGGATGATGATGATACATCAAAATCATAATAATCACTTTCAACACTACTTTCTTCAACCATGATTGCAAAGACCTTTTGCGATACTGAAATCACGTGAGAAAAATGTTCATTATATTTTTTGTGAAACCCCCACTTCCCCCGCCATTACAAATTGGATTTTTTTATCCATGAATTGTGAGAATTATCAAACCCCAACCATTTTACAAATAGACGATCTCCTTTTTGACGTAACACTTTTTCAACAAGAAAAACATCAAGATGTGAGGTTTTCTGCAGTTCTTCTGCATAAAATTTCCCCAAAATCGGTTCACCTTTAAAATCTTCAAGTAGATAGGTAGCAGGATTGCCAACTACTATTTTAACAATTTTAAAGATTTCTGTGGAATAATTTGGCATGTAACCTTTAGGAAAATCAGGCTTATATTTCGAAATTCGAACATGGTCGCCAACTTTAAATTTTATCATCCCCATTACTTTCAAGACATTAAACTGTGGTAAATATGTGAATTCGGTGACATCTTTAGGCTTCATTTTAATTTTCGAATGTTTTTTGTTATTATACTGTTGAGTAATATTAGGCAATGAATCCAACCATTTACATTTACGTCTAAGGCTAAATTGTTTGAATAATTTATTCTTTAACGTTCTAATTACTCGTATAACTATGGCAGCTTTTTTTGTACTGAATGTAGAGTAATGATTAATGTTATGCATCTTCATTAATTTTTCATATCTGCTGTTGTAAAATTCTTTACCATTATCGGTTTGTAAATTATCAGGCACACGGCCTTCGTTAAAAATGGATGTCATTGCCTGGCAAACATCAATTGCATTTTTTGATTTTAAAGGAGGTGTCCATAGATATTTTGAATAACAATCTATTACCACCAACACATACCTATAATTGACATTTTCCTTAAAATATTGATCAAATTCGATAAAGTCGGCTTGTCAGAGATCGTCTCTGTGTTTAATAATGGTACGTTTTCTAGGAAAGTTTTTTCTGGCTGCTTTATACAATTCTTCAACAACGGCAAGCTTTGACATTATATGGAAAGTGCACAATACTGGGTAACTATTATTTTTTCTCTTGATGTGCAACCGACAGTCGAAACCGTTGACATGAATAATAATACTAACGATTGGAACTTTGCAACGTTGGAGATGACAAAGCTGGTGTTGTAGTTAGTGAGATTGACGAGGTTATAGAGGTTGATGCTGGTGAAGTTGTTATTGTCGAGATCGGTGATGTTGTTGAAGTTGATGTTGTTTGCACATTACACTTTTCCTCAATTGTATTCAGCAGCTGTTTGTGTAAAATACTAATACAGGTATCCACGTATCGCTTATTGGCAGCATCATAATCAGCTTGTGGTTCTATAACATTACAAAATTTTTTGGATTGCATATCATATTGATCATCAAATGTATAATGAAGCCGATATTTTGTGGATGAATGTGTACCAAACTTATCGATACTCATCTTTCAAAATGCTATTATGCAATGATCCCTTCTTCTCTGAGCTCTTCTTCAATACTAATTATTTCATTATTGTGACCAGTATGACCTGCCGATTTTGATGCGTGTAACAATCTAAGTCGCTCAACTAGTTCGTGAGGTGTGTTCCAGTACACATACTCCTTTGTTTTAGCGTTGACTTCTTTCAACAGACCATATCGTATTGGCGCATCTAGTATTGGTTTAATAATTTTGATGTACTTATACGATCTTGAGCCAATAATTTTGTTTTGAGGATCATAGTTCCGTTTAAGAGCGTTAGTAGCTTCTAAAATCTTTCTGTACTCCTTTTGATCATTCTTGGTATACTTTTCAGGTTTTTTAAGTATTAAAAGTTCATATAATCCTGGAGTGCCTTTATAAGTTTTACCATTTATAACTAAATCAGCTGATTTGGGTGTTATGGTAACTAAAGCATTTCCCATACTCCAGTGATCTGTACTAGCATCGTATCAGAGGGCACTATGACCATAATCGATTTCATCTTCTGAATTTTGAATGATTAGTTCTATATATTTTCTAGGTAAAGGATGCTCATATCGCTCTAGAAATTCACCAGTAACAACATGATTATCATCATCATCATCATCATCATCCTTTACTTCAACTTTAGGTAAAATGCCAAGAGCAGCAACATCAGCAGAACTATCTGCAACTGCCAACTTTTATTTCAATTTATGGTTAACAGATGCATATTTTTTTGTTTTAGCAATCTGTAGTAATGGTTCAATTATTGGTTTATATGCTGTTTCAACCATTCGCTGAGTATCAAGTTCACCCCTCTTAAGAGCTTTAAGTTTACGATAAATTGAACCTCTAGTTTTCGTTAATCTTTCTTTAATCGTTCTATCAGTGGCATCCATCTTGTTGGCTTGCAGAGTAGAAACTGAGCTGCAGTAAAGCGGTTATAGAAAGGTTATATTGTTATATAACAATCAAATCCCTTTCGATATCGTCCATAATTAAAGTCTTTTGCAATGCATAGAAAATCATATTTTTCCAACCAACATCACGAGCACATTAATTTAAAATGATCAAAAGTCATATCGGTACCAACATGTTCATCATATATGTGTTTTAAATTTAAACGATCTTGTTTAAATAGGACAACTATGTTAACATTATCACGTATTAATTCTTTTGGTACTTTAGAATACAGATAAAATGAATCTACACCCGAATGTCGACCCCTGCTGAAATATTCGCGAATTATGTCCTGATTTAAGCATGAAATATCGTCAAATATCATTATCGTATTTTTACTGATTGCTTCTGGAAGGGTGACATTCTCCATATCGCTATAGGCGTAGTACTTAATGCTCTTTATAGATTTAAAAAGTTGCTCTAAATATTTATATTTAGCTTGTTCCAATGATTTGGAATACACGCACACATTTTCAAACCTTAATCCGTGTGGTGCCTCCAATAAACTAATCATTACATTGGTCTTTCCACATCCTGATGGTCCGCATATTATCGCTCTGATTGATGTTGGAAATAAAGGTCCATGCTTTCCCACAACTTCAGATTTATGATTTATGATCGTCTATACTTAATTGTTGAGGCTGCCATATAAACTTCATATTAAGTCGAATGTTTTAATAATACTAATCAGTTGATGGCTAAACATTGTAGAGGTAGAGGTGTTCTAAACACCTTGATAAACAAGTTACCGGTAGAGCTTCATGTACCGGGATACCAATTTTGTGGACCAGGTACCAAGTTACGAGAACGATTAGTACGAGGCGATTCCGGCATTAACGATCTAGATAGATTGTGTCGCGATCACGATATTGCTTATGCTCAAAACCCTGACGACTTGACCGCACGACACAGAGCTGATAAAGTTCTAGCAGAAGGCGCTTGGAACCGAGTGAAATCGAACAACGCTCAGTTTGGAGAGAAAGCAGCCGCTTGGGCCGTAACCAATGCAATAAAAATTAAAACCAAACTGGGTATGGGGGTTACATCAAGAAGGATAAAGAGAAAGAAAAAGAGACAGTGTTGTTCATTTAGAGGGGGCATATTGACACCAATTAGAACTGCTGTAAAGCATATTGTCAAAGATTCAAATGTGAAGAAATTTATCAATATGAGTTTACTTGCTGCAAGAAAAGCAGTTAAAACCGCTGGTGGAAAAAAGAGAGTGCGATTTCCTCGAATTATTCCCATACCTAAAGCGGGAGACTTTCTTCCATTTCCAGTGCCACTATTTGCAGGTCTTTCAGCTGCAGGAGCACTAGCTGGCGGTGTTGCAGGGGTCGCTAAAGCTGTCAACGATGCTTCGGCAGCCAAGAAACAATTGGAGGAAAATCAACGTCATAATGTCACCTTAGAGGATATAGCTTTAGGTAAAAAAGGTGAAGGGTTATATCTTTCATCGCGCAATAAAAAAGGATTTGCCTTATACTTAAAACCCAATCGAAAAAACTTGTAAACTTGCCACGTAGAGAACTATTTGATTCAGATCTAAAGAAATATGCTAAAGGTTTACCTTTCTTTAGAGGAGTATTTATGGGTGATGCACTGCCAGCAAAGCCTCATGTTAACGAATCTGCTGTTGTAAACTTAGATGACAACGTTGGAAATGGAACGCACTTTATCCAAAAAGCTGATGTTATGACTACAACTTATGACAGCATTATATACTTGGAAGGTACTCTTAGTCCAACAGAAGCTCAAAATAAGGATTATGCTTTCACGAATAATGCAATGGTGTTTCTTTTTGAAGAAATTACATTTACGCTGGGTGATCAGGTTATTGAAACGGTTAGATTGCCCGGAATTAACAGCACAATCAAAGGCGTTTGTTCGTATACACGCGAGCAAAGTCGTTGTATGATGCATGCAGGATGGAGTGTGGAAAATAAACCTTTACCTTTGCTTAATGAAGCTAAAGATTCTTTTTGCGCTTCAATACCATTAAAGCACGTGCTTGGATTTGTAGAAGGATACAAAACACCGTTGCTCAACGTTCGACAAGAATTAACGTCGGTACGTTCAAAGTCTGATATTGATTGTTGTAAGGGTACTTCTATACCAAAAATTACTCTCACAAAAGTAGTATGGAAAGTACCACACGTAATGCTCAACGATGCCACAAAATTGTCTATTTACAAAGAAATTAACAAAAATTCGCGAATACAAGTAGCTTTTCATGCACGTGACTTGTATACCTATCCAAGCCTACCGTCCACTACATCTTTGGTTTGGCCCGTTAAGAGTAGTACGGGTTTTCAGCGCCTTCAATGGATATTCATCACCTTTCAAACCAAAAAGCGCAACCATAAGGATGCAGATGCGTCTACATTTAATCATGCAAACATTACAAATATAAAGGCTAATATCAATAATAAAAGATACCCGCATCATCAGCAAAACCTTTCTTTTACCGACAACAAGTACATGGATGCTCATAATGAATATTTGAATTATCAATCTCAATATTATGAACCGTTCGAGAGTTCGGTATGTTTTCTTCTCAGTTATGAGGAGTTTAAACAGCAACCGATTTTTGTAATCAACTGCACCAGACAAAATGAAAGCATCCATAATATAGTAGCAGATTTAAAAATTGAAATTGAAGCATCTAAAGCATTTGAAGTTGAAACTGTTGCTTACTGCATGATTATGCATGACGTACTTATTGAATATGAACCATTTACTGGCATTATACGTAAACTTAAAAAATCGTTATTTGTTATAAAAGATGATTGAAATACATATGTAATATATTATTTAAATAACAGTGTTTTTGTTAGTATATTATTGATAGTCATGGAGGTTGTTGCTGTTCCACTCGCAGTCTTTTTAATCTTCCTTAGTTTCCCCATCGGCAGGGAAGTGAGGTGTGAAGATGAAATTTACACAAACAGTGAATTTGGCTTAGAAATGGCAAACGTTTATCTAAACAAATATGGATATATTGAAACTCATAATGTTAGTGGGCCTCTATTGAAAATCGCACAAAGGATTAATGCAACAACTTTACGATGTATTGACAAAGTTATTAAAATTGGACAAACTAGTAAATTCGTACTTACAATCTAGCAGTATGTATGATAATTATGATGATGAAAGTTTATCGTAATGTTAAAAAATGTACAAAATATAATAAAAAAAATAATTTTTTTAGTTCATTTTATTTTTTACATCACATAAAAATTTATTTGCAAAAGCAACAATAATTTTATATAAAAACTTAAATTCTAAAGAATGTTGAATAAAGTAGCTCGTTCTTGATAATTTCGTAAGTGCTTGCATATTTTCCGCAACCAATTTACCTGTAGATATAATACAATCATCGTTGATTGCACCACACTGTTTGGTAAAAGAGGACGCTATGTTATCTATAAATTGATTATAGATGTAATCAATTGAAGAATCATTAATTGTAAATAAACAATCGTTAACTATGAATGCCATTGAAAATAATTTATTAATTGCTTCCTCAGAAAAAACGAGCGTAGCACTACCATTATGACTTATTCCAATATATGGAAAGTTGCTGCAGATATCGTAAATGGCATGCATCTTAATTCCATAACCAATGGATATTTTTTGATCTCTATATTCAGGTTTTTTTTTGTAGAATTAGCATATTACGAAGGAAATGTTCGTTTCTTAAACTTGAAATTTCATTCCATTCCTTAACATTAAAACATAGAAAGCTTTCTGGAGCAATAACGTTAGATATTTGCACTACTGCATTTAGTTCATACCGCGTTGAAATACCAACTTCCAGTAATAAACCCAATTCCAAATGTAAAAATGTTGACCATGTTGATACTACTTCCTCACGATACTTATTAAATGCTGTAGGACGTGTTGATTTTGGTGATAACTCTGCGTTTTTATCAGCCCATGAAAAATTTGCATTATCATTTTGAATTGCATTATCATTTTGAATTGCATCGATCGATAAACAATTTGCATCACCACCACCATTCTTATTCAAGTTTTTCTTAACTGTTGCAGCATACATGTTTCAACTTTGAACGCAAAACTCTAATTATTTACGATGGTGGATTTTGCTGGTTGAATTATTGATTATAAGTATTGATCCAATATTTCAGTACAATTGCATCTTCCGCTGCACAACTGAATGATGAGCAACGTCTAGAGTGATATAAACATTTTGAAGTGTTGGGGCAATTCCACTCCTTTAACTCGTGTAAAGAAGGTGGACACCCCAAAGCTTCAACATTGATGATGTTGGGGTTAGAAAATTCGGACATTAACCATGTCCGTTTTTCTAACCCCTTTACATATATGTGCGTCGCTTCATTAAATATTGAACCTAATAGATGTTGCAAGCAACCATAAGGTAACTTACCATCCTCCCATTTAATACCATGGAATTTTTCTATTAGCCATGCATTTTGACGTTTATTATCGTTCAATAACTGATCCCATGGATGCGGTGGTTTTAATATATATGTACTTACATCATTTGATGATGTCAATGGAACAATGGCGACTTCTTTATATATGAATTTATTGTTTACAGTTTTGGACCCTTGAACATCTACCACTATTGAAGTATTCATTTTGCAATATTGACGCTGGCTGTTCAATAACAAACAGAAACTAACATCTTAACTCAATGTCTTCATATTTATATGCTTTGCAACTAGTTTCCTTACATAAAACCACGTGATTATTTTTCAGAATTTATGTGGCTGTATAATTATATACAATCCCATTATATTTAATTTATGCATTGAAACATTTCAATGTGGTTATAAAATTATTCACGTTTTGTAGAAAAACCATTAAAATTTACATTTTAATCTCATATGCAACTTTGTAACCTTGATGCTAATGAACGCTATTATTAACTTCCATCGTTTGAGAATGACGCAAAGAAAGAATACCTGATGCTACACCTTGAGTTATAAAAAGTTAATACATGTAAATTCTTCAAAAATTAGTATGCTAAATACAGTTTTGATGTTTCCTTATGACCAAATAACTACATCAATTGCATATATCAAACAGGATTCTGAATAATACACGGTTGATGTGGATATAAAATTATTCATATACAACAAGTTTAACTATTAACTAGAAGAAATGAAGCCAACTGCAAGAATACAACCAACGAATAAGACTGGGGTGCCGTGGTTAGCGAAGCCGACGGTGAAGCGCCGGATGCTAAGACTCTTCAACCCGTAAGTAAAAAATATTTATATGTATAAACTAATTTTCATTTTATATTTACTACTGAAAGAATTGTTATATAATAAAATTTTTAGGTTCATTTTTTTATATTGTTACAGTAATATGCGATATACGGAGGTGGCAGACCATCGTGCACCACCACCACGAATGCCACCACCACCACAACCACCACCACAACCATGGCCCCCAGAAAAAGAAAATGAAGATTTGCTTATTTTACTGAACGAATTTTTGGAGCAAAATATTTAATAAATAAATAAATATTAAAGAAACACATATTTTCTAAATGATATTGGTGCTAATGAAAGCTATTATTATTAAGTTTTATAGTTTGAGAGTGACGTTAAAACCTTGATGCTACACCTTGAGTTGTAAAAGTTAATCCATAAGCAAGAAATCCTTGATAAAAGCAAGTTCAGTGTACTTGTATAAATTATTTTGGGATGATGTAACCAAAAAGGAAAAATATACGGCATACCTGTCTTGAAATGATTTGCAAACACACACACACCTTATGTTAATTAAATACATTCTATTTAGAAGTCGAATGTCGGCGTGATTTGCATATATATTACCAGAGATCTATAATCTCAATAAAAAAACACGAGGTTATATTCGACTGCATGCAAATTCTTGTTATTTTATCGTGACATTGAAATCGCGACAAGTGAACGACTTCTTTTTTACAAGATTTTATATGCAGACGTTTAAAAATTTGACTCTCATTATATAACATTTCGTATATTTTCTCAATTTTATTTGCTACTTCATACAAAACGCAGCTTAGGAGGAGAGCTAAAACACTCTTTACCACTTGCACGCGTTTGCTTAATATAAAAAAATTCTTCACCGCAACGTTTTAATTTTAGCTTAACCTACCCAGAAAAATACGAACCAACACGCGAACTCCATTTTCTACACACAACATTTTTTGAAAATTTAATATTTAATATTTAACACCGGGAACGCTGCTAAAAAATTTCTTAAGAAAATATCTCCACCCCAGCGCACGCGCACCACCCCACGACAAAAATCTAACGACCCCGCCGAACGCACACCCCAAAGACCTAACGACCCCCCGACGCACCAAATTTACATACAAAGACAATTTTGTTCTCAAAGCGGCGTATACATACCTTGCTGCACGTTTTGTTTCCCAAAGCGGCTTAGCTGTTCATATTGTTCTCGAATCGGTGTATACATATCTTGCTGTGGATCTCTGTTGTCAAAGCGGCTTAGCCCTCCTACTTGCTTTAGCATTCAAATCCAGCTCACTACCGCACAGTTCACAATAAACCAGCCGCACCACAAGTTAAAAATAAAAAGTGTTATAAATCAAACGAGTTCACCACAGCACGTTTTTCTTTTCTTTGGGGTATTTGCACGATATACATTGAAGATACGAGGGCGGTCCGATAAGTACTTTGGGGCTCGTAGTTTTGTTTTACCGCGTGTAGAAGCGGACATGTCCGCGGATTTTAGAAAAATGGAAAAAGTGCAATATTGGTGGGTGATTCGATTCTTGTTTTAGGAAAGGAAATCGCGCAGTGAAATCAAAGAGTGCTTGGATGCTGTGTATGGTGACTTCTCTTTCGATGGCGATCGCCAAAAATTGGTTTGAGTTTCAACGTGATCGCATGTCGGTTTTTGATGAGTCACGCCCAATGCTCCAAAAACAGCTACCACGAAGGATAACATGACAAAAATCTACGATTTCGTACTGGCAGACCGCTGATTGAAGGTGCGCGAGATAGCTGAGATAGTAGGTATATCAAAAGATCACGTGGGTCATATACTACATTTTGGGCACGAGAAAGCTGTCGGCACGATGGGTGCCGGGTTTGTTTACTCCGGACAACAAGCACAACCACCCTTGCCACGGCCCCATCCACCGTATTCTCAAGATTTGGCTTCGAGCAATTTCTTTTTGTTTCTAACTTGAAAAAATCACTCGCCGGGCAGAAATTTGAGTCGAATGAAGAGGTCATCGCCGCCACAGAGGCATACTTTGCAAACCTCGAGAAAACGCATTTTTCAGATAAGTTAAAGAAGTTGAAGCATCGCTGGGTCAAGTGTATCGAGCTAGATGTTGAGAAATAAATCGCCACTTTTCCAAAATTTTTGTTTGTAGGCTAAGTACTTATCGGACCACCCTCGTACATAATCTATATTGGAAGTATTAAATAGCAACAATTATTTCTAGTCATGTATCGACGAAAAGTATACGATTTATCAAAATTGACTGAAGACGAAGTATATGCATTATTGGATTTGGTGGATACAGATGATTACAGTACAGATGATGATGGTGACTTCTCCTCGGATGAAGTGATGCAGACCCTACTTATAATCCCATCTGCAATAAGTCTAATAATGAAGTTATGTTAGAGAGTGTGCTACGTACCTAGACATAGCCAAAAGAAAAGTAAATACCAGGCTAACTATCAATCGTGGAGAGTGGGGGGATTCGCTTACATACCAAAAAAAAAACACGTTGCCCACGACTATCTATTAATAATAAAAATTAATTAAAATTTCTTGATTCACAGGTACAAAGAAAAGTATTAAATTTAAGTTATATTGTAAAGAACAAATTTTATAAAGGATCCACGAAGTGCGCATTTTATAGCTATCATGTAATAGAACTCATTGAAAAAAAAGTACTGCTTGGATTTTCTCAATAGCAAGTATGTTAAATTAAAGTATTCAATGTAGGTTTTCTTAATAACCATGTGTTAAATTAAAGTATTAAAGGTAGGTTTTCTCCATTGCAAGTGGGTTAAATTATAGTATTAAATGTAGACCAAGCGGTAGTAAGAATTAAAGAAAGATAACCAGAAGCACTAGCGAAGCTAGCTGCTAAACATGGATGGTGAACTGGTTTTACAACATCAATTGCCGATAAATAAGGATCCTTGATGTACATAAAAGAAAACGTGTCACGTACCTCTATGCATCGGGATACGTATCTTGCAAGCCGCTGGGAGTGAGTCAGCACAGCAACGCCATGGTCGTCAGCATACATTTATTCTGCTACCATAATTGCAATAATGGTCTATGGACAAAAGCAGTTGGTCTACATAAAGAAAGAACCCATTTGACCTCCAGCTAAAAAAATCGAATACACGCAAAGCACCTCGTCGAACAGAAAAACGTGCATCGCTTTTGAAATACGGTGACGAATAAATGTAGAAAATAATTCGACGTACAAGCTGTAGAATCAAATTCAATAATGGTTCCTACAACACGGAGTCGAACTGCAAATCCTAGCTTATCGAAGCGCGGTAAAACTGAAAAACCCGGCTTTTAGCGGATAGTGCACGACCTTATTTCAACAAGTCGTTACATTGGAACAATAGAGAAAACCATTTTACGACGGTCGTAAGGTATACCAAGATAATGGCTACCTAAAAACAGGATAGACTATTTAATTGTAGCATAAAATTGTCGTTTCGAAATAAATGAGTTCAAAATAAAAATTTGTAGCAAACGTACTTGTAAACAGGATGTTGTCGAAGAATTCAAGAGATTACGGGATACCTAAAACAAGGCATAGACTATTTAATTTATCGAATAAATTTTCGTTGTAAAGCAAAAAGGGATTTGAGTTGAGGAATTTATTCGAGAGCGTGTTTATTATTATGTTGAAAATAAACGTATCAAGTGAAGATGAAAAAGCAATCGAAAGCTACCTATACATGAACGATTCAGCAATAGAAAAAGTGATTGACAGCGTAAATCTAAGCGATGCAAGCGACAGCGAAATTTCTGAGCCAGTCCTTTGGCCAAGTAATAAACTGTCGAACCAATCAAATATGGGCATGAGAAAGAGGTTATACCACTCAGTACATTCATTGGTTCTGTTCTTGAAATGAACACAAAAAGTAAAAGTCTAGCATTCAAAATGTTTTATGATGCAAGAACTGTATCCAACTTGATAAGAAGCAAATATTATTCAAGGGAAGCGAAGAGCTACCTGATCGTTTTTATGAACTGAAAATACCATACGAATGTTTCACATATTTTGCTGATGAAGATTTATTTACAGTAATTGCCAATCAAACAAATTTACATGCACGTCAAATAAACATTTCTACCAAGTTCATAACATCAGCATGGGAGATACGAAAATATCTGGAGATCCTGATTTGTATGTCTATCTACCGATATTCGAATATCCGAGAATATTGGGGTAAAAATAAACGTAGTCTTGTTTTGAACTTGAAACCTTTACCAACACGTGCACACCTTGTTTTATTTTACTAACATGAATATTTTCCTTCTAAATTAAAACATTATTATTGCCTGTAGACGTGCCGGCGGGTTGTTCAATGTAAACATCTTTAAATGTTGATAAAGGGATATCGTCATTCGAAACAGAACTCGAAGTGTATACTGTGTTGTAAAATGATTTTTTTTTGTTATGTTGAACCATATTACTTATATCTGCCAGAAAATTAGAAACGTTGTCAATGTTATTGGTTGTTCAGTTCTAGTTTTTAATGGGCAGTAGTCTTTCGGATCCACGCAAGTGTGAAAGCCGCGGCGACAAAAACAACTCAACTTCAAAATGCCTGCATCTTCAGTGAACACCCGGTGTACCTTCATAGCTCCACATAATGGAGCAATATTCTCTGAAATCTCTTTCGAATTTTGTTCGTCTTCATCAGTAATAAGGTATAACTTCACGTTACTAGCGTCTTTCAGAGCGAGATAGAAATTTGAGGCATCAAAAATATCTACCAGTTTGTCAGTAGCTCGTTTTAAAAAGCCGTCAACGCCGTCTGCTGCACTCTTGCCATGTCCTGCTTTGAAAAAGTTCCATGTGATTTTTGCGAAGTGATATTCCGAGAATAATTTTATGCACATTAGGTAAAAGTTCTATTTTTGCCGATACTGAATAGCGGGACCATCTGAAAATACATGTAATGTTTTTGCTTTAGGAAAATTTTCTTGAGCTGAAAAAAGAATATGATGAAGGTGGGCCCAGATTGCAGTGGGATTGTGTGTAGTATTTCCCGACACAGAGTAGAAAGATGTTACCTCTACTTGATTCTCTACATTGCGAATATACTTCACACCAGTGTGTAGAGGTACCTGCTTTCGGGAGCTGCCAAAATGATGAGATTGTATTTCTTGGGAATACTTACAATTATAATTCTTGCTGAAATCAACATGCACTGCCACTTCTTGTTCTGATAATCTATCTATGCATGCTCTGTAATTCCTGTACTGTGTCTTTATATTGTATATAAGTCTCTTAAACTCTTTTAATGTTTTTCAAATCTGTTTTAATAAAATCTTTACTGCACTCTCTGCGTCCTCTTTTATATTCTTTGTAACTTTGATTGTTTTCCCTGACTTCTTAAAAGTATTGATTTCCTTCCGCACTGAGGGTATTTTACAATAAAATCGCTTTTTGTAGTATCACATTTGATTTCTTTCGAGTGACCTTCAGAGCACGTTCCTGACATACAGGCCAATAAATTTGAGTTGCAAATATGTTCAACGATAATCTTGTTCAGATCAGAAGTTGGAATCACCTTGTTTTTACATAAAGCAAAGGCCAAGTATTGTATGTTCGTATGGATTCGACATAAACATGTATCTCTCGCAGTAACAGTATGAGGTATTATGTAGAATGGTCTGTACCGTGCAAAACTGGTTTAACAGCATTTCAGGTCGGGGTATTCTCGTTTAAATGAACGGAAAAGATTCTTCATGTAAATGTAAATAGCGCTTCTGCATTTTTACTTTCTGCAAAGTTCTTGTTCCTTTTTTTACCGGAAGTCACTCTAGATACATAGTCACGATCGAATAAATCTTTGACTTTTGTACTACTACGACGTTTACTCCAGGTTCGGTCGTAACTTTATAGTGCGCCTGTACGCACCAACAAATACATAGTTGACAAGGATAAATTCAGTATCGCCCAATCGCTTCCCTACTGAGTTTTAAACTTACCAATGGTTCCTACTGTGGGATCTATGTGATAGACCTGAAATTACATGCACCATTTCATCACCCACTAGTACTTGTTAAATAAGGGCAAGCGAAAGTAACCTCAATAAGCATAAAATAATTATGTTAAAACCTTCTTCAGAATTATAACATGTAACAAATGAACGTATATACATTGGTAGTCCAATAAAACATATGAGAAACTCAAATTTAAACTTGAACTTGTAACTATTGTTTATCTTGAAGTAATTGCTTTAAAGCTTACATGCAAACTCTAAATAAGTTTCAAAAAACTATTTTACCGTCAAATAAATTATGCATTTTATAATATTAAAATCTACTGTAAATCCCAACCTAAATTATATTCAAGCACATGATTGACTACGTAAACTAATGTCCCATTACTAATAATAATGGCACGCACGCTGATTAAACACTTATTATTTAATACTTATCGTTACGTGAACAGCAGCATCCATCTGCCAAATACATCAACAGGACTTGAACCACATTCCCACTGGAAATCAATTGTACTGGATTCCTAACGTAACACCACTGCATTCGCAGGCATCCGCAATCCCACGGCTGGATGAAGCCATAGCAGACAAAACATTCCCAAAAAAACCATACAACATTTGTACCCAAACCAAAAAAATCTAAAGTAAGAGGAAAAATAACCCTCATGTAAGAACACTCACAGCTAAAAATAATATTTGTTTAACTTACCCTGATAGATCAGGATTAATACAAAGATAGTACACAAGTAAAAAATCAACTTGTAACCAACCACAAGTGCCAGTTAGACTATCAATTTTTAATACTAATGAATTCAGCTTAACTGTATGCCAAAAATTCTCTCATGCAGAATAATTTTGCAATAACTTCATGTGAATTGGATAAATCCCAATAATGGATGGTTTGTTCAAAACCTTATAAATTCCAATTCAACATGCAACTGACTATCACTGCACCATAGCACGATGACCAGTCTTATCTAACAACACATTTTACAGATAACCCAATACAAATAACAAAATTCCTAGGTCAGTAACAATTATAAACACATTACCAACAATCTAGTATCAACAAAGTAATCCAGGGCTTCATCCAGTACACAACATGATTAAATTTATTAAACTCTAGTATATACAAACAAACAATCCAAATTATAAAGTCATATTTACAAATACACAAGTAAGGAATAATATGAGACTGAAACTCATCAATTTAAAAGGAAAATACATTAATGAAAATCAAATTAATATCAGCTTGTCTAATCAATTAGGAATTACTCTTATAATTTAGTAAAAATTATAAATGTAGCATTACCCCTTTCTTAAAAGAAAAAAAATTTTCTTTAATTTTTTTTAAAATTGTTCCAACAACCAATGTAACAACCATAATCATAATGAATTCCATAGCAATAAGAAAGGTTTTATTATTTTATTAAGAGAATACTATACAATTTTCCGACAAACACGTTTTCTGTGTTTTGGTTGCATTTCTGTTCCCGTCTTATCGATTTTTAAATCTTTTATATTCCACTTCCCTTTTGAGATACCATTACTATCAATTAATTCATAAGTGTTTTCAAACAAATTCATTTTTAATAATGTATGGATCCTTAAAACTTTTTATCTAATATTGCAGAATAATTTTTACTCTTATCAGATAACTTGTATTCTTTTTTCCAAACCAATTGTCCTTCTTGAAATTGAATAGGCCTATGCCTTAGGTTATACGAGTGTGTACATCTTTTAATTGTTTCTCGACAAATTTACGAATTTTTTTAAATTTATTTTTTATTGATAGTGAGTTCATCATCATTTTCATTTGAGTTAATACTTACGTCATTATCATTTAGTTTAGAATCAATTTTGATAGGTTCATTGATATTAGTATCCAAAGACTGTTTGTTCCTATGTATCTTGAAATAAGAACCATCAATAATCATTTCATAACTAAAGCTAATAAAGTAAGGAGTTTTTTTAGTAACTTCTGATTTAGTAGTACGTATCGCACACCCTAGTTTAGGTAAGTTAATATCCCAATATTTTTGATTATCAGTTATATATGAACGAATCATTGTTTTGATTGTTCGATTATATCTCTCTGTAAAATTCGGAGAAGGATCGTACAACGGATTAGTTAGAAAGGTGGCATTATATTATTTAAGAAGTTTTTCAAACTCTGATGATCTATATTGACCACCATTGTCTGAACGTAAAAGTTCTGGAACTCCAAATATCATAAAATCATTTTTTTATTATTGATTTAGCTACTTTCCTAGCTGTTGCAGTACGCATTGGATACATTAAAGTAAATTTGCTGAAATAGTCAACAACAACTAATAGAAATCGTTGACCTGATGTGCTTCTGGGATAAGGTCCCATGAGATTAGTTGAAATGTATTGCCAGCATCTAGTAATCTCAGGTTTTGAACCCATTTGACTAGATATTTTCTTTTGTTTAGGTTTCTGTTCTGCACAAATACGTCATCTTGCAATATAATTAACTACGTCGGTTTTCATTTTAGGCCAAAAGTGGTTAGAGAGTATTCTATTATAAGTTTTATAAATTCGTAAGTGACCAGATTTAGGGTCATTGTGTGTTTGGGTCAATATTTGAGCCCTATGTAGTTTTGAAACCACAATTTTCCATTTATCAAAAGGTTCATAAAAATTATTGTTATTAACATATTTGTATAGGATGTTGTCATCGTCTACTCTCCAATTACCATAACGTAAAGGATGTTTCCTTACATTGTCACACATTTTTTCGTACCATGAACATTTATTCCATTCTTTATACTCTAAACTGTTATAAATCCAATAGGTGCTCTTGATAAACAATCTGGAACTAAGTGATTTTTTCCCGGTCTATGAACTACTTTAAAGTTATATTGTTGTAAGCGTAAGGTCCAACGACCAAGTCTACCTTGTGGATTCTTGAGATTATGAATCCAAACAAGACTACCATGATCGGTTACCACTGTGAATTCTGATAATTCTAAGTAACATCATCGTTTCTCGATTGATCAAATAACACACAAAAGTTCTTTTTCAGTAGCAGAGTATTTAATTTCATTTTTATCAGGGTCCGCTATAAATAGCAAATGACATGTGTTTTACCTCCATATTCTTGAGTAAGAACTGCACCTAGGCCATCTACTAGCATCACAATGTAAAATAATATTATGTTCAAAATTTGGGTGAGATAAGATTGGTGTGCTTACTAAGCAGTTTTTAATTTTTTTATATGCTAATTGGCATTCGGGAGTCCATTCAAATGTAACTTTCTTTTTCGTTAAGTTTGTAAGTGGTGTTATTATTGAAGATAAATTCGGTATAAAGCGACGATAGTATGAAACCATGCCTAAAAATGATCGGACCTGTTTAAAAGTTTTTGGTATTGCCAAATCAACAATCGCGCTGACCTTATCTGGATCGACCGATAGACCTGATCTGTTTATAATATAACCAACAAATTTTAATTCACTTCGAGAAAAATGACATTTGTCTTTGTTCAATATTAAATTCGCAGATTGTAATCTAAGGAAAACTTCTTTTAAATTTTTATGTGTGTAGCAAAATCTGGAGTAACTACTACTAAATCATCTAGATATTTAAACACAAATGGTTCTAGTTATGGGCCAAAAACTGTGTCGACTAATGATTGGAAGGTTGACGGAGCATTACAAAGTACTAGAGGTAGTCTTTTAGATTGATAATGTTCACGACCTGGTACAGAAAAAGCTGTATATTGTTTAGAGTTCTTTTCCATTTTAACCTGATAATAAGCTTTGGTTATATCTAACGTAGAAATATAATTAGAGTTACCCAAATGGTCTAAAATTGAATTTATTTAAGGTAAGTGGTATGCCTATTTTTCTGTAACTGCATTTAGTTTCCTAAAATCTACACAAAGTCTGTGTGAACCATCATTTTTTAAAACCATTATAATAGGTGAATTCCATGGACTGATACTTTTTTCAATGATATCTAGTTCCAACATTTTTGTGATCTCTTCATCCATTTTTTTTCTGCATTAACGGACTCACTGGATAGTACCTCGATCTTATAGGAGGACTATCTGTTTTAATTACATGTTCCACTAATGGCGTACAAACTAACTGAATGTTTTTATACTATCAAAATAATTATTGACAAGAGCATATAATTCATTGCTTTGTTGTAATGTTAAGTCATTTGAAGAAGAATGGAATTAATTGTATGATTATTGTCATCGTTTCCAAAATACCATTGACCTTTTATTAAGTCTGGAATAATTCCCATCTTAATCCAAAATATTGTGCCTAAAACCATAGTATGTCTTATCTCTAGTAACACGTAACAATCAAAGATGTGGATTTTATCTTGCAATCGAATAGGTATGGTCATATAACCAATGCTGTCTAAAGTATTGTTGTTGGCAACTATACAATTTGTATTTTCAGTTGGTTTTAATTTAATACCTAATTCAGATAGAATTTTATATCCTTTATATCCCAAAAATATATTATTTGCGCCTGAATCCAATAAACCATTAATTTTATTATCATAAATAGAAATAGTTATATAAGGACATTCATCGTTAGATGTTTGTGATAAGACGTATGAAAGTATTGGTTTACTGTAGTTGTTGTAAACATCAAGTTCTTCTTTTGAACAAAAATTTCCATCAAGTTTAGTATAAGAGTCGATCGTGTTACTATTATTAGGAATTTGACCACGATCTGAAATCAATTCCTCTTGGAGTTTAACGGTTGTTTAGTACAATGTCGAGCAAAGTCAATTTTTTCTTGACATTTATAACAAGATATTTCAGAATTAGTAAATCTTCTTGAATTTTGCTGTGTTGGATAATAGTTTTTAAAGTTCGAATGATTTGGAGTACTAGCTGACGAATGTGAATAAGGTTTACTTGAATATCTGTCTCTTGAATGATCTTTAAAGTACCTCTCACGAGAATAATTTTTATTTCTATTATCATAATAATCCCTATTGCGAGAAAAACTCCTATTTCGTGAGTAAATTCTTTCATGTAAAAATCTCTCCTCTAGCATTAGAGTAATTTTTCTCGTTACTTTCAACACCATTTAGTCTATGTTTACTATTCCTACTATTACGAAATACCATTCTGTTTCTACTTTAATGTGAACTAAATCCCCGATTTTGTCTAGATTTACTGTGTCTTACTTCACTGCAATTACTACCTCGTGAATCGTAACTGCTATCTCTACTTCTAGTTTTATGTTTAGCCTTATTTCAACTACTATCACGTTCACTACTGTGATTTCTTTTATTAAAATCAAATTTATTCCGGTAGTCTGTGTTTTTTTAATTATCATTTCTACAAAATTAAACGTTTTTAGAAAATTCTAAATTATCAATTTTCTTTTTTATTAGTTTGTCTTCATGATAAGCTAGGTTGGTTTCAACTGTATGTTTACTTAAATTAGGGGGGATAAATTCCTGAGCCCTTTTATGATTGTTTTTGATTTTTTGACAAATTGCTATTAATGGACTAATAGATTGTATGTTTACTGAAATCAGATGATTGTAATATAGTGGTAAAATGTTATTTTCTATTATTTTTATTTTGATTGACTCATCTACCTTTACGCTTAATCTATCAAATAAATTTTTCATATATGCAACATAAATTGTAATAGATTCTTTATCGCCTTGTGTTCTATTTTTAATTTGTTCCCAAATATGTTCGTTATAGTCTCTTGGTAGAAACTCTTCTCTCAATAATGCACATAGTGTATCCCAATTATTTACTTTATCTTTCAGTGAGCGGAAATAAATAAGCGCTTTGCCTTCGAAAAGTTCAACCGCACTTTTATACAGTTGTTGTGTTGTAAACCCTCTCGATTCTCTTGGTTTATTAACTCGGACCAAAAAAGCATTCAAACAAAGAGCATCTGATTCTCCGCTAAATTTTAAACCCCAAGATGAAATATTAAATTTGTTTGAAATTGCTAAATTCTCCATCATATGTACAGTTTGAGGTGTAGAATCAGTATTAATTAAATTATTTTCGTTTTGACTTTGTAGTTCACTATTATTGGCAACAGGTGTAGAAGTTTGTGATTGAAGCATTGTACTAGCTTGAAAAGCAATATTTAAAGGTTCTATATTAACTAAATTTTTTTTGGAAAGAATCGATTGTTTATTTTCAAATTCATTCATTAACTCGATAGCTGTAGATAATAGTTTGGACCGCCCTTCTATTTCCGATTGACCAGATGTCTCCATACGTTCAATTCTACCTAACACGTGAGCAAGTTTAGCTTGAATTTTTCTGATCACTGAGTAAGTAAAAGTTTCTGTTAAAAATTGTTTAATTTCTGTTAGTTTAGTTTGACAGTTAGACAATTCTTCTGACGAATCAAAATTGAAAGATGCTTTAAAGACATGACCTTCATCTTTTAAAGCCATCAGTTGCTTTAATGTACCTGCTAATTCCTTAACATTTCCTATAGGTTTAGCACCCCTAACAACAATTTCATATTCTAATTCCTCTTTATTAAGTCTTTCGCTATGAAGTTTAATCGACATTTTCGAAGAAAAGATAAAAACTCTTTAATTTAATTTAATTTAATTTATTTTTCCTACAGGTAACAATAACCCAATTACAGGAATCTAAACTATAAATAGATATAAAAATACAGTTCAAACGAAAATTAATATAACTGACCAGCAAGCATATGTATGTTGACAGTCAATCAACTCTGAAGGCTTATACATGGTTTTCACCATTTGTAGTATGACAAAGTGAATCATGAAAAATGTTACAATCAGCACTTAGTAGATTGTACAGCGCACACATACCATACACTGGCGACTTTAGTAATATATTAGTGCGTGGTGTAGGCAGAGAGAATAGAGCATGCTTTCTGGCGCAACAACTAGGAATTCGTAGTGTCAGATGTTGTAAGATTTCCGGACAATCAATTTCATTGCGTATCAACTTACATAGAAATGTTAATGATAACATGGCTCTGCGTGTTTCCAGTGATAGAAAGTCAAACTTTCATAACAACAAATCGTGACCGTAACCTATGACTTGATAGGAACCTTCTACTTTAAGGTACAAGTATTTTAGGAACTTTTGTTGAACAGACTCTAAAGACTTTAAATGACAATCATATATAGGTGACCAAATATTACTGCCATACTCCAATTTAGATCGAATAGGAGTTTGATATAATGTGATAAGTGTATTTATGTTTCTAAAGCACTTACAGGTTCTCATTATAAAACCCAGTACCTTAAGCGCTGCAATCACTGTCGTATGAATATGTGAGGCAAAAGAAAGAGAAGAATCAAACAGGATACCTAGCTCCTTAATTTCATTTTGCCTCTGTAGCATCACATCGCCAACATAGTAAATAAAATCGACTGGCCGCTGCTTTCTAGTGTAAGACATAATGTGACATTTCGTCACATTTAGGGTCAGCTTATTTGTATCACACCACTCATACAGTTTATTTATTCCTGATTGCAGTTTCAGACAGTCAGCGGAATTTGAAACTCGAGCATATAGTTTTAAGTCATCCCCATATAACAACTTAAAGCCAACAATTGCTTTACATACATCATTAATAAAAATTACAAATAGAAGTGGCCCCAAGTTAGATCCTTGGGAAACACCAGAAACGGTTTTAAATGATAATGATTTAAAACTATTGTAGACAACGTACTGCAAGCAATCTTTCAGATAGGAGGAAAATAATCTAATTAGCGAGTCACTAAAACCATACAAACTAAGTTTCCATAAAAGTAAACCATGATCAATACGGTCAAATGCTTTAGTTATGTCAGCATAGAATACATCAACTTGTCCATTATCATCCAGGACCTCCGAAACAAATTGCGTAAAACAGGTTAAGTTAGTAGTTGTAAAGCGCTGTGGCATAAATCCATGTTGACAGGGCGATATGTATTGCTTAATAGCAGGTTGTAACCTATTCTGCAATACCATCTCATAAACTTTTGCACAGTTGAACAAGATGGATATAGGCCTGTAATTCACGATTTGACTCGGATCCCCCTGTTTTAGTACTGTGGATATGGCTGACATTTTCCAACACGACGGGAAGATAGTGGATTTTAATGAGATATTTATTATGCTGCATATTGGGCTTGCCAACACTAAAGCACAATCCATTAATAAGAATGAGGGTATTTGATCTAGGCCACAAGTTGATTTATTTTTAAGCTTGCACATACACTTTTCCACTTCAGCAACTGAAACACTTGGTACACTTATATTTCCGTTTAATCCATTGAATAGCTAAAACGGCACAAAAAAATTAACTGATTAATTTTTATACACTAGTTTATTACTAACAACAAAGGTGTTTCCTAATTTAATAGTTCTAGAATCACCAAAAACAATAAATTTATGAATGACAGAATTACTAAATTAACAAGAAGTAGAATCACCAAATATGGCAGGATCACCAAACATACTACGACGTTTACTATAGGTTCGATCGTAACTTTGTAGTGCGCCTGTATGCACCAACAAAAACACAGAGTGACAAGGATAAATTCAGTATCGCCCAATCGCTTCCCTACTGAGTTTTAAACTTACCAATGGTTCCTATTGTGGAATCTATGTGATAGACCTGAAATTACATGCACCAATTCATCACCCACAAGTACTTGTTAAAAAAGGGCAAGCGAAAGTAGAGTTTAGAGTTCTTTTCCATTTTAACCTGATAATAAGCTTTGGTTATATCTAACGTAGAAATATAAATAGAGTTACCCAAATGGTCTAAAATTGAATTTATTAAAGGTAAGGGGAATGTCCATTTTTCTGTAACTGCATTTAGTTTTCTAAAATCTACACAAAGTCTGTGTGAACCATCACTTTTTGAAACCATTATTATAGGTGAATTCCATGGACTGATACTTTTTTCAATGATATCTAGTTCTAACATTTTTGTGATCTCTTCATCAATTTTTTTCTGCATTAACGAACTCACTGGATAGTACCTCGTTCTTATAGGAGGACTATCTGTTTTAATTACATGTTCCACTAACGGCGTACAACCTAACTGAATGTTTTTTATACTATCAAAATAATTATTGACAAGAGCATATAATTCATTGCTTTGTTGTAATGTTAAGTCATTTGAAGAATGAATGGAATTAATTGTATGATTATTGTCATCGTTTCCAAAATACCATTGACCTTTTCTTAAGTCTGGAATAATTTCCATTTTAATCCAAAATATTGTGCCTAAAACCATAGTATGTCTTAACTCTGGTAACACGTAACAATCAAAGATGTGGATTTTATCTTGTAATCGAATAGGTATGGTCATATAACCAATGTAGTCTAAAGTATTGTTGTTGGCAACTATACAATTTGTATTTTCAGTTTGTTTTAATTTAATACCTAATTCAGATAGAATTTTATATCATTTATATGCCAAAAAAATATTTGCGCCTGAATCCAATATACCATTAATTTTATTATCATAAATAGAAACAGTTATATAAGGACATTCATCGTTAGATGTTTGTGATAAGCCGTATGAAAGTATTGGTTTACTGTAGTTGTTGTGAACATCAAGTTCTTCTTTTGAACAAAAATTTCCATCAAGTTTAGTATAAGAGTCGATCGTGTTACTATTTTTGCGAGCTACTATTAGGTGTTACGTGCCAAATTGGCACTTAAACATTTTTAGTTTAATTTTGATGTGCGGAAGTTTCGCGCCATAACTTCAAAAGACTAGGCGTGTATTTCCGTCACGTCACAGTGCGTTTGCGCCAGATCGCGCGACGCGAGTGGAGTAGGGACAAATAGAGGGGAAGTTTCCGTGAGCCTCTGTAACGTTGCTTTTTTGCCTTAACCTTCGAGTGCAGTGGACGTTTTCGGTAACGTATCGTTATCTTTATTTATGTAGACTTCCTTGCCCTTGTTTATCTGTTTATCGCCCTTATACCTGTATCCTTGTCGATCCCTACATAGGTAGAGAAAATTTGCAGCAGCCTAGGGAGGACCGGAGGCCACGACCCTAAATGAACGAGTTCTGGTAGCCACCGCGACTGCCGGAGCTGTTCCGAGCGCTTTGGAAGAGCGTTGGGCGTACCCTCCAGCAATTATCTTTAAGGCGGCCATCAGCAGCCCTTATGTATGGGCTGACGCCATCTTTATCTATCTTGAAGGACGCTTGGCGGACTTCGTGGAAATCTGGACCTATTATGTGAGTACCTTATTGACATAATTGTTGCTAAGTTAAATTAATATATTGCGTATTTGCGTAATTAAAATTTGTGCATTGGTGACGTCATTGACAGATGGGCGCGCCAAATCTGTATAAGATTAGCGCTACCAACTGTTGTGGTGTCTAGTAAACCGCGCTTGCGGTGTTGTATTTACGACTTTTAAATTGTAAGAATTTGCAAGTTATGTATTTCAAATGAATTAGATAAGGAAGTAGTATAAATAGAGGTAACGCTAGGCTTAGAGATTAGATCATGTATGACATCAGTGTTGTAATGTTCTCACGCTAATAAAAATTTAAAAAAAAACCGTTTTTGAGAGTGATAAACATAATTGGCGCAGTCAGTACGGAATTTTGGAAATTTTCGAATCGCCGGAAATTTTCGTTTCAACGATTAACCAAAATCAAGAACCTTGAAAGTGATATATAAATATAGGCAAGCGAAAATTGCTTTGGAAATTGCTTTTAGGAAAATCAACAACTGTTTGTGCTTTCGAATTCGAGAAACGAAGATTTTTGTTAGCAGTTTGGAGAAGGAACGAAATCGTCCAATCCAGACACCAGCCCAATTTTGGAAGGAACAGAATCGTCTAACCAGGGCACCTAGTTTAAGAAAATCATGCGAACTCAATGCATCATATTAATGTAAGCTAACTTTGAATTTCTATTTCTGATATCTTATAATTGATTTTCAATTGATGAGTGATTGTGATATAAACGACTTAACAGTCTTGATAGAACGTATTAAAATAAGTAACGAGGAAATTTTAGAAGCAAGTTCAGATAACACGAACGTAGATATTCTAGGGAATAATTCAAGGGCTTGTTCAAATATTTTGGAAAGCTCAGAAAATAGTATCAGTAATTTAGATAACTTAATTAATTCAAACATGGCAACTGAACAAACAAATTATCAATTGCTAAAATTACATTTAGATTCCATTCCCCCTTACGATGGAAACCCTCATACCTTGACAATATTTATCGCAAATTGCGAGAACGTAATTAATGTATTTGCTAGTCAAACAAATATTCAGTTAAATAGTTTCTTGCTTAGAGCAATTATAGGTAAATTGATAGGTAGAGCTCAGATATTAATAGGTTCACGCATAGAGTTAAAAACTTGGGACGAAATTAAAAACGCGTTAAATTTATCTTTTGGAGATCAGCGCGATATTGATTGTCTTATCCTGGATTTAATTAGTTTAAGACCAAATAAACATGAAACGCCATATAATTTTGGAATGCGTTGCCAAGACGCAAGGAGTTTAATAATTGCAAAATTAAATTCATTGACCATTTCAGCCGAAGAACGTACTGTAACGAGCTACTACTACCGCGTTTCTTTAATTTAAAACAAGTAATAATAATGGTCTTTATTACTCACTGTTCACAAGTCTAATTAACAGTATATGCCTTATTTATAGATGTTTTCTGTCCACTCAACAATGAAGCACTATTACACTAATGAATTGCAAGCACTAATATCTTCTTAATTAACTCCTTTACTATAGGTTCATTAACAACACTAACACAACTATTTGTTTATACACTTCTATTTATTTATGTATACTTCAAGCTGCATGTACATTAGACACAGCTTATATCATTTATGTATATATTCTAAAAGCTCAAATACGCTTACTGTACACGATATAATTTATATTAGACATTCAAGAATAGACTGACTCTTGCATTCATTAGCGGTCTTATATATACTCTGGATTACAAGGATGACTCATGCTCCCGTAATTTCTAGAACAATTCTGGAATCCTTGAGAATACGCTGTGCCCCCGAGCGTTTTGTGTGTAATTGATTGCTAGAAGAATTCTCGTATCCTGAAAAGTATGCAGAGTCTACAGCGCTTGTGTGTTTGATGGGTTGCCTAGTAGTAGCTCGCAACACTGCCCGCTCTTTAAAACCGTTACGTCTCGTAACTGTAGATACATTTTGGCTCCAATTCGATGACTGATGACGGTATCGGCAGCTATCTCCTCTGGTGCATCCACCACGTCGTTGGAAATAACAGTCAACACTCTTTTCTTGGTCTTGGTAGGCAACCGGTTGAAAACAACAAACAAGGACCTGGACGTTGGTTCCCTGGAAAACTACTTCTAGCATATTTCGGACTATCCTCCAATCTAAGTGATCCAGTCCACAGCCCAACTTGGGCACCGCTAGTCTTGTTACTCCATTTTCCATCATCTGCGCCTTAAGATTTAGCAAAGCCTCCCATAGATGTCCATAACTAGGTCTTTGCCATGAAGAATTTTGGTGACCAGATAGTAAACATAACGTTTTTATCTTGAAGAACCAAAGGTTTTCCTACAGTTGGCTGCTGTTGTACTAATTCATCTACACATCCAAACTTTTCTTAAAAACAACAGCTATTCCCTTGACATTGCCAAATCTTGAGCTACGCAATGTGCAAGGAATACTCTTCTGGTGCTCTAAACAGATCTTGCTGTTTTTCAACAACAACGCCAAATCTCGCTTTAGCGGAACCACCATACGCCGCCATAAAGCTCTCAAAATCTACATTTGGCTCATGATTAATAACTTGCCGAACACCATTATCATTATTCGAGTCTTCCTGGTTGTTGCCAGCGTAGGATGTTAAACGGTCAAAGTGTACCACTTTCGGTTTACCACGAGGGATCTTCTGATCCGGTACACTACATCATTAATCCTTTTAACACTTCGTACGGCCCTTCCCATTGTCTTTGTAGTTTTGGCGACAATCCACGTTTTCTTTGTGGATTGTACAACCACACTAAATCTCCAGGTTGATAACCACCTTCTTGTGCTCTCGTGTCATATTGTGATTTCATTCGATCGCTTGCTGCCTGTATATTCTTTCGGACGTTTTCGTGAATACTATTTGATCTTTCACGAAGCTTACTAACGTAATCTTCACCTGCGATCTCTTCTCCAGGTTTAAATCCAAACCGAAGATCACATGGTAGCCGCAATTCACGTCCTAGCATTACGCAAGCGGGCGAGTATTCTGTGCTGTCATGTACCGAAGATCGGTACGCCAGTAGGAACAAATGCAGATATTGGTCCCAGTCTCGTTGATGTTCAGAGACAACTTTGGCCAGGTACTTCCCTAACGTCCTGTTCATTCTTTCAACCATTCCATCCGATTGGGGATGAAGTGGCGTGGTTCTAGTCTTCCTGATTCCAAGATGCTTGCAGACATTTTGAAACAATGCTGATTCGAAGTTTCGACCTTGATCGGAGTGTAATTCCAACGGAACTCCAAACCGACAAAACAACTCCCTGACTAGTACATCTGCAACCGTCTCGGCTTCTTGGTTAGGTATAGCATATGCCTCCGGCCATTTGGTAAAATAATCCATTGCAACCAAGATGTATTTATTTCCTTTCTCTGATTCATGAAACGGACCAGCTATATCAATGGCTACCCTCTCAAAAGGATTCCCCACGTTATACTGTCTCATTGGGGCTTTCCGTTTTGAGACCGGGCCATTTGCAGAGGCACACAATTCACATTTCCGGCACCACTCCTTCACATCATCTTTGCAGTTCAGCCAATAGAATCTTTCTCTCACTCTTTCGAGAGTTCTTTTCACGCCAAAGTGCCCTCCGGAAATACCATCGTGCAAGTGCTGCAACACTTCCGGTACTCTGCTTTTCGGCACTATCACTTGAAGTCTCTCAGTGCCATCTTCAAATTCCAGGCGTCGTTTCAAGATTCTATTTTCCATCATCAAGGAGTCCCACTGTGCCCAGTATGCCTTCAGGCTCCTACTTAGAATACTAATTTCTTCCCAAGCTGGTCGTTGTCCTCTATTTTTCCACTCAATAATAGGTCCCAATTCGGCGTCATTCTCCTGGTCTTCTCGCATTCTTTCGGGTTGCCAAGTATCATCGGTTACTGTCATTCTATGGATGACACTTATTTTCTCTTCCATCTTGGAGCAATGATTGCAGTCCACCGGACAAGGTCTCCTTGATAGAGCGTCTGCATTCCGATGGCTAGTTCCTACACGATGTTCTGTATCAAAGTCATATTCCTGCAGCCGCTCTATCCACCTTGCCACTTGCCCTTCAGGATTTCGAAACTGCAATAACCATTTCAGTGCAGCATGGTCTGTTCTCAACAGGAATTTACGGCCGTATAAGTACTTATAAAAGTGCTCCACGGATTTGACGACGGCCAACAGCTCCCTTCTTGTCACACAATAGTTCCTTTCTGGCCGCGACAAGACCTTGCTGAAATACCCAATAACTTTTTCTTGTCCGTCCTGCACTTGAGAAAGAACGCCTCCTATAGCTGTGTTACTGGCATCGGTATCCAACACAAATTTCCCCTCCATCCGTGGATAACTCAAAATTGGTGCAGTAACCAGTAGCCGTTTCAGTTGTTCAAATGCACTGTGGCAGTCGTCATTCCAATCATATTCTTGTCCATCTTCGGTTAATTTCGTTAACGGTTTGGCAATGTTCGCAAACCCAAGTATAAAACGTCGGTAATATGTGCACAATCCTAGAAAACTGCGTAGTTGGTGTATATCTGCTGGTGTAGGCCACTCTTGTACCGTTTTTATTTTGTCAGGGTCAGCTCTTATTCCGGTCTCTGAAACGACATGTCCTAGGTATTTCACCTCTTTTCCAAATAGGTGACACTTCTTGGGGCTCAATGTAAGGTTCGCCCCGCGTAATCTTTGGAATATCTCCTCTAGGTTCTTAAGGTGTTCTTCAAAAGACCGGCCTAACACTATCACGTCGTCCAGGTACACCAGACAAGTCTTCCAAGACAGTCCACGCAGTATCGACTCCATCAATCGTTCAAAAGTAGCAGGGGCATTGCATAATCCAAATGGCATGACCTTGAACTGCCATAATCCAGTTCCAATTGTAAAGGCAGTCTTTTATTTATCGTTTGGCTTTAAGCCTACCTGCCAGTATCCGCTTTTCAAGTCCAAGGTCGAAAACCATTTAGATCCGGATAGAGTATCTAAGGTGTCATCAATTCTGGGCAAAGGATAGCTGTCTTTCTTTGTTACATTGTTAAGCCGCCGGTAGTCTACACAAAACCTTGTCGACCCGTCCTTTTTCTTGACAAGCACTACCGGGGATGCCCATGGACTATTCGAGGGTTCAATCACTCCCTGTTCTTCCATATCGGTGATAATTTGCTCGGCTTCTTTACGTTTTGCCAAAGGAAGCCGCCTGGGGTGTTGTCTTATCGGTTGCGCATCTCCAGTGTTGATCTTGTGTTGCACAACATTCGTCCTTCCTTTCTCACTATCATCCAGTGCAAACACACCTCGATATCGTCCGACCAGTTCTTTTACCTTGCCCAGTTGGTCGCCATTTAATCCTTGACACGAGGGTATCAACATATCCAGCAATTTCTGTGAGCAACCGTTGGTTGGTTTATTTTCGTGTCGTCCACACAACGTTTAATATGACATACTGGGATGCAACTTCCCACAATCATGCCTTTCTTCAGGGTCACTGTATGGGGATTAATGTTCAGCACCCTTACTGGTACCATATTTCGAGACTTTACCAGCGTTCTTCCAATCAGAAGTCCTCCTGACCCATTCCCGATTCAGTTGCTTCCATCATGCATACTTGTCCTTCCCGGAGCGTACCATCCGGGTGTCCCATTACTATCATTTCCGCCTTCTCGGGTATTTTCACATCGCAAATCATTCGTACTTGCATCGTCTGGTTACTCCTACCTTGAAATGGAATCTCATCATCATCTATCCGAAGCACATTTTCTTTCATGTTCACATGAAAGCCATATTCTCTCATGAGATCCATTCCCAAGATCACTTCTTCTGTAATTTCAGCTACCAACACTCGATGATTAATTAATTTGTCCCCAATTGTCAACATAACGGCAGTCTCTCCGTGAGTACCAATCTTCTCACCACTTGCCGTTCGGAGACACACCGATACAGGTAGCACTTTTCCACGACCAACCAAATCTGGTCTCACAATAGTTCTTGTCGCTCCTGTATCCACAAGTAATCGGACAACCCTACCATTAATTCTACCATCGATATAAATGCTGTCCAGACTTTCCACCGACGATGCAGCACGGATGATAATCTCCGGGGCACTACGCTGTGCTGTCGAAGTTCGCCCCCTTACATGGACCAGCTTTGGCACAACCGGTTGTTTCTTTGGTTGAGTGCAGCGTCTCTGTATATGACCAACTTCGCCGCAGTTCCAGCATCGCAGACCCCATCTCCGCGGTCGTTGTCTTTCAAGCTTTTCCACACGGTTGATTATTTCCTCTATGCTGTTCTGCGCTTGATCAGGTTCCTCTAAGGCAGACCGAACTTTGTGACTCATTCTGTGTGATGTCTGCTTAGCTGCTTCAAATTCAAGCGCATGAGCCAGTGCGTCATCTAACATCTTTGGCCGTGCTAATCGTAGCGCTTGCTGTATTTCGCCATCTTTAACGCCATCCACAAATGTTTGTACAGCCAGTTGTTCGAGGAAACTATCTGGTGCCGTCGGATATGCCAATCTAACTAATCTGGCGATGTCAGCTTCGAATTCTTGCAGGCTTTCACTTGTCTTTTGCGAGCGGTTCTTAACTTGTGCGTGGTAAACCTGTTGAAGGTGAGCGTCTCCATATCTCATCTCTAGCCTCGATGTTAAGAGGCCGTAATCATTCTGCTGGTGATCGGGAATTGTTTGTAAGATGTTAAGAGCCTCCCCCCGTAGGGCCACTATTAAGGAGATAGCCTTCTCTGTGTTGCACCAACCGTTGGCTATTGCAGCAGCTTCAAATTGTTTCAAATATGTGGGCCAAGGTGTTTTTCCATCGAATGTGGGTGGTTTCACTTTAAATTTAGACGGTATGGACTCGCTTCTTTCCATGGTTCTTATTTCTGGAATGTTCTCATTTACAACTTGATTTGCCGTTTCAAGTGGCCGTGTTGTTAGTGAAATCACCTGTTCCTGCAGCCTCATCATATCTTCTTCCATTTTTATCAATTTACTGTCCAACTTTTGCTCAACTGTTTTTACCCGTTCAGTGAAATCTTCTTTCAATGCAATGGAGCTTTCCATTAATCTTTGTTCTAGCGTAGCTGTATTTTCATTCAACTTTGCTTCCATTTTCGCAGCATTTTCAGTAAACCTTTCATCTATTTTTGTAGCATTTCCAGTAAACTTTTCATCTATTTTTGCAGCATTTTCAGTAAACTTTTCATTTAGTGTCACTTCCAGTTTAGCCGACCTCTCCTCCATTTTCTCAGCATTTTCACTAAGTGTCAATTCTAGTTTAGCCGACCTTTCCTCCATACCGGATTTAAAATCCTTGAGGAAATTCATTAAAGTTTCTGCCTCCATCTTATTTTGACTTCTTGTAACTGGCATATACAAACTACTTAAATGTCTTTAGACTTGTGTTTTAAATTAATCACTATATACCCCACACAGGCTGACACCAATGTAACGAGCTACTACTACCGCGTTTCTTTAATTTAAAACAAGTAATAATAATGGTCTTTATTACTCACTGTTCACAAGTCTAATTAACAGTATATGCCTTATTTATAGATGTTTTCTGTCCACTCAACAATGAAGCACTATTACACTAATGAATTGCAAGCACTAATATCTTCTTAATTAACTCCTTTACTATAGGTTCATTAACAACACTAACACAACTATTTGTTTATACACTTCTATTTATTTATGTATACTTCAAGCTGCATGTACATTAGACAGCTTATATCATTTATGTATATATTCTAAAAGCTCAACTACGCTTACTGTACACGATATAATTTATATTAGACATTCAAGAATAGACTGACTCTTGCATTCATTAGCGGTTTTATATATACTCTGGATTACAAGGATGACTCATGCTCCCGTAATTTCTAGAACAATTCTGGAATCCTTGAGAATACGCTGTGCCCCCGAGCGTTTTGTGTGTAATTGATTGCTAGAAGAATTCTCGTATCCTGAAAAGTATGCAGAGTCTACAGCGCTTGTGTGTTTGATGGGTTGCCTAGTAGTAGCTCGCAACAGTACTATTAGACTTAAAAGTTATGATGACCTTTCGCTTAAAACATATATTCGTGGATTGCCAATAACCATTCAAACAAATGTTAGATTACGCAACCCTAGTAGTTTAGAACAGGCTATGGAATTAGTTATCGAAGAAGAAAATTTCTTATACTCAACACAGAGAAATAGTAACTTAAATTCAAATTCAAATTTCAAACCCATTTCAAGAATGACGCCTAGTAGCTATTCAAATCACTCTAACATTCCATTCAGACAGAATTTTAACAATTTCACTTATAGGCACCCAAACACATTTCAAAACAACCAACCTTCATATTCGAAATTTCAAACGCAAAAGCCTCATTTTCAAAACACACATTCAAACAGATTTTACACCCCTGTAAACCATCAAAGAACATTTAATCCAAGTTCCCATTTTAATAACAGGTTTGGTATGCAAAACACGCCATTTAGTAGCAAACAAAATTTTGCAAGTTCATCTCAAAGATTTGCGCAAGTTCATCCAAATAACATATCCAATTTTAATAAAGACGAACCGATGGATACATCTTCTGAAAATACAACAATTAAACCCCAATTTCAATCTCAAAGGTTATACAATCAGAATATAAATAGTTCAAACTGCAATGACCCTTATTTTATAGAACGTGAGAATGATTGTAATACTGCAAACTATAATGCTTATTGTGATCACGACGACCTCGTTCATTCTTTGAAAACACACAAGACGTTTCAAACCTAGCCGCTATATAACACCGCTAGAAACTATATCCAGTTTCCTGATAACGCGTGTGAGAATATAAATTACGATGTTAATGATGTAAATCCTACTCAGCAAAATTTTCCACAGGTCATGCCTCGGAGCAACGAGAGATAATACACGTAAACACATTCAAGCAAGATTTACCATTTATTATTATTCCTGAAATTAATGCTAGATTTTTAATCGATACCGGTAGTACCCGTAGTTTGATCGATCCTGAAGTAGCACACAAATTTTATACGAATTTTATTTACCCGGAGTTTTTCAATATCCAAACAGCACACAATACCACCTTTCACAAAGAAGTAGCACGCATACCACTTTTTCAAATCTTTAACGTAAAGGACTATTACAAATTTTTCCTTTTCAAATTTAGCAATAATTTTCAAGGTTTAATTGGAATTGATTTACTTCGACAATTAGGCGCTAACCTTAACTTAAGCCGGAAACAAATAATAACCCCGCATGCGACTATTCCTATTATTCTAAATTTTGAACCAGAAATAAAAAATAATCAATTAAAAAATTATTCGATAATTGTAACCGAGCGTTGCCGACAAATAATAAAAATCCCAGTACAAATACGTAATGGAGTCGGAATATTAAACCACACGAATTTTGGAAATGGACTTGAAACACAAAAAGCTTTGGTTAGTGTTATCGAAAATTTTGCGACCATTGTAGTCACAAATATAAATGAATATCCCGTTAAAATTTCTATTTTTCAACCTTTCGAAATTGAACCCATAAACGATATTGATGTAAATTTTATCGAAAATTTGGAAAAAGACCTAGAATTAGACGAACCACAGGAGATAAATTAAAAGGAAATTTGAAAACATGATCACTGCAATAAAGAAGAAAAAGGCGCTATAAAGAAATTGTGTTTAGAATACCGTGACATATTATATTGTGAAGGAGTTCTTCTCAGTTTTACTAGTGAAATTAAACATAAAATAACTTTAAAAAATGATTCTCCAATTTTTACAAAATCATATCGCATCCCAGAAATTCACCGCAACGAAGCTAAATCACAAATAAAGAAAATGTTAGATCAGGGCATAATTGAAGATAGTGTTTCGCCGTGGTCTTCCCCAATTTGGATAGTAGAGAAAAAGATTGACGCATCTGGTAAACGAAAATGGCGACTTGTAGTAGATTATAGAAAATTAAATTCCGAAATAGTTCTTGACAAATACCCATTACCTAATATTAATGAGATTTTAGATAGGCTAGGCCGTGCAAATTATTTCACGACCCTAGATTTGGCCAGCGGGTTTTATCAAATCCAGATGGACCCCCAAGACGTACAGAAAACAGCATTCAGTACCCCGCAGGGACATTTTCAATTTAAACGGATGCCTATGGGTTTAATAAATGCCCCTTCGACATTCCAACGCGTAATGGATAGAGTTTTACGCGGACTGACAGATCAATCGTGTATAATTTACCTTGACGATTGTCTAGTGTTCAGTTCATCTCTTCAAGAGCACTTAGAAAAATTAAGAGAAGTTTTCGACAAATTTAGACAACATAATTTAAAAATACAGTTAGACAAATCAGAATTCCTACAAGAAACCGTAATGTATTTAGGACACGTAATTACCTCTACAGGAGTTAGACCAAACCCAGACAAAATAACAGCCGTAAAAAATTTTCCTTTACCACGCACAGCAACTGAAATTAAAAGTTTCCTTAGACTATTAGGTTACTATAGACGTTTCATAAAAGACTTTGCAAAAATTACAAAACCTATGACGAAATGCTTAAAGAAGAATGCTAAAGTAATACACGACAAAGATTTTCTAGACAGCTTTAGAACTTGTAAAGAAATTTTGACCAACGGTCCTGTACTTCAGTATCCCGACTTTGAAAAAAAATTTATTTTAACGACAGACGCGAGTAACTATGCAATTGGAGCAATATTATCGCAAGGAACCGTACCCAATGACCGACCAATAGCGTACGCATCTAGGACACTAAATGAAACCGAAACAAAGTATTTGACAATCGAAAAGGAACTTCTTGCAATTGTTTGGGCATGCAAACATTTTCGACCGTATTTATTTGGACAAAAGTTTTATATATATACTGATCACAAACCACTGACATGGCTTTTCAACTTAAAAGACGCAAACTCAAAACTGACAAGATGGAGGATAAAATTATTAGAGTATGATTACGAAATTCTTTATAAGAAAGGAAAATGTAACACTAATGCCGATTGTTTATCCCGGATACCAGTCAATGCCTTAGAAACAAGATCTCTTGCAAATAATTCAGGTGACATAGATGACTATATAACAGAATTTTTATAAAGTTTAGATCATGAACCGCATGACGAAAATCAACTTCAAACAGAATTACCTGAAGAACCTCAATTAAACACTCCTGAACCTGCATGGTCAATACATATTCCTGACGACGACAACATATCTACTCAACATTCTAACTCTAATGGAAACACGAATAAAGGAATTGCTATTTTAGACGAAATTATAAATAACAAACCACGCCAGATTTTAGTTTACCCAAATTTGTATTACAAGACGGACGTAACGTTAGAAAATGAAAGCGACCCCACAATTATAAAAGTTAAAATTCCAGAAATTGCCAATGACAAACTAATTTTGGATTTTCTAATTCAGTACACAGACCCTAGTAACACTTATTATTTACATTTCAACAAAGACGAATTGTATAATGACTTCAATGATGTATATCAACTGCATTTTTCTTAAAATAGACCAAACTTAATCAAATGTACCAAATTGATTAATACACTTAAGGATATCGAAGAGCAGACAATAGTAATTAGAAACTACCATGAAGGTAAAACGACTCACCGAGGAATAAACGAAACCTATGAAAGACTCAAACAAAATTATTACTGGAAAAATATGAAAACTAGTATAACAAATTTTATAAATGAATGTACATTGTGCCAAAGAAATAAATACGCTAGACAGACCCCATATACCCCAATAATGCTAACGGAAATGGCAAAAAGCCCATTCGAAATTGTACATATGGACGTATTTACTTTTGATGGGAAAAATTATTTAACATTAGTAGATGCTTTTACAAAATTAGCTCAAGCTCTATTTATAAGTGGAAAAACGGCTATAAATATTAGTCAAGCACTTATAAAATATTTTACTTCTTTCGGTATACCCCAAACCATTGTGACAGATAAAGGAACGGAATTTAACAACGCTACAATTAAAGAAATTTTAGGACTACACAAAATTAATGTACATTTCACAACATCCGGACATCACGAATCCAACTCCATAGTTGAAAGAACACATTCCACACTAATTGAACATTTAAGACTTTTACGCGATATTTACCCCAAAGAAAGCGATTTAATGGACTATGCTATAATAGGTTATAATAACTCGATCCACAGTGCGACAAAATATACTCCCTTTGAATTGACGTTTGGACATACAAATTCGAGAGACCCCAATGAAATCTTTTAACCCTAACTTTTATTCAGACTACGTTAATAACCATAAAGAAAAATTAGAACACGTATATAATAAAGTAAATGCAAAATTAGTCGAAAATAAACAGAAAGTAGTAGATAAGAAAAATACCAATGGAGATACTAATCCAGAATTTAAAGTAGAACAAATAGTTTTTGAGAAGAATCCTAAAAAGAGAAACAAAAAAGATAAGGTGTTTTTAGGACCGTATAAAATTACTAAAATATTAGATAAGAATAGGGTAGAGATTTCAAGAGAGAAACAAAAAAATAAGGAAATTACATTAAGTAAAGAAATTATACATATTAAGGAACTAAAAAGACCCCCTGTTACAGATTCGCCCTCTGCACAGTCACAAGACGAATTGCAGCCCAGTTCTACAATTTAGACGACAACCCCGGACTTCTTCCTCTTCGTTTAGGCACAGCCCAAATAAAAACCGATTTTTGGACATTTATTCAAATTTATGATATTGCTAATATTACAAAAAACTTTTTGACTTTAAAGGCTCAATATGAACAAATTCAAAATACACTATCATTATCCCCACATGTATTCCAATTCAATCAATCATTTCACAATTCGTATCACACAGTCCAAATTTTAGACAATAAAATTGAGATACAATTAAAACAATTAAATCCGCTTTGGAATAAACGAGAAAACGATCTCTTTTAACGGTGTAGGCTCAGCATTAAAGTTTCTCACCGGAAATTTAGATTATAACGATGGAGAAAGATATGACAATGCCATTTCATCTTTAACTAATAACCAAGAAAAAGTCAAATCTTTAATTAATGATCAAATAACTCTATTTCAAACTTCCCTTCAGAATTTCGAAAATAACTCTAAAATATTAGCCCACAATCAATATATTCTAAAAGACCGAATCGAGGAGATTTCAAAAGAAATTAAAATTTAAGTATTGACAAGGTAGAAACTTTTCATTATTTTGCTCTAGAAAGATTAGCTCTGCAATTTTCCACAAATTTTCAGATTCTATATGATCTATTGGAACGAATCGAAGTTGCTATTACTTTTCTAAATTAAATATTTTTCATAATGCTATGGTAGAACCCCATGAACTATTTTCTGAACTAACCACAGCCAGTAAACAGTTACAAGGCAAGAAATTCCCATTCAAGTGACAGTACTCAATACGTTGCTATTCGAAAAATCATCAATATTAAAAGCTACAGCAAAGATAACAGTATAGTGTTTATTTTGGAAGTACCAATTGTTGAAATGGACGATTTTATCTATTATCATTTGTATCCACTACCTACTCCACATCAGACTTCTTTTAAGATGATCATCCCTAGTGCAAAATACCTTTTGTTAAACGACCACACCTATGCAGTTTCTGACACAAATTGTTATGAAGTCACTCAGGCAGAATTCATTTGTCATCAACTACAAACATCAAAATTACTTCAACAGCACCATGCGAAATTGAATTAATAAGATACGCCGATAATATACGTAATTGTCACCAAATACCGGTGAAGATAACTACAAAGAAGATTCAAAAACTGGAGAAGAACAAATGGATCATCGTAGTGCCTCATAATTTAGTTGTTATATACAAGTGCGGAAAAGTGAAAAACAGTATTCCTATAAACGGTAGCTATTTGCTAGAACTTAAAGATTCTTGTGAAGTGTCAATTGATGAAGTAGTGTTAAAAACTTTTGTTAAGGAAATTTCTAGTTATAAGAATATTGTATTACCACGCTTTGAAGTTTATGCGAATAATTCAAAAATGCCAAACTTTGATCTTAAACCTTTAGAAATAGATCCGATACATCTCAATGAATTAAATGAGGTCTATCGAGTTTTGAAAAATGAAAAACTAGAATTAAGTAAATTAGAAAGTCCTGTAATCAATTTTAAGAATATTAGCTTTTATACGATAATTTTGTGTCACTATTATTTTTCTGATATTATATTTAATTTATAGATATTTTTTAAAGAAGTCAATAGCTAAACATGTATACGAAGATAGCACAGAACATGAGACAAAGAACTTTCCTGGACTTTCGAACTCTGGTTCCCCATAGTTCTCATTTAGGGCCGGAGGAGTTATGTATTTCAAATGAATTAGATAAGGAAGTAGTATAAATAGAGGTAACGCTAGGCTTAGAGATTAGATCATGTATGACATCAGTGTTGTAATGTTCTCACGCTAATAAAAATTAAAAAAAAAACCGTTTTTGAGAGTGATAAACATAATTTGCACTTTAAAAACGTAAGAATTGGCGCTTTAACGTGTGAGGTTGTAATACTCCTTTTATAAACATACAATGTATTAACTAATGGCTTTTTCATCTAAAAAAATTAACAAACGTCATTATCTATATTTTCTAATATATCTGTTGACCTTAAAATTTTGGGTTGGTATCTTGTAACTTACTAAAGATTTTCCTGAATTAACATGTCAGCTGTTGTAATGAAAACCGCCATTGTGGGGTTATTGTAATATATACCTTTTGTCTTAAAAACGCTACATTAATCTAATTAATTTACTGTAACTTTAAATGAAGTGTATAACTGAAATTATCTGAAATATGTGTTTAGTTGTTCTAAACAGAACTTCAAGTTTTTAGAAGGATTTATACCTTAACCTTACTTCTGTATTATACTGGTAAGTGAATTATTTATACATAAATAAACAAACAATCAACTACATAAACAATTAAGTAATTGCATCCCTTAAACACGGTTTATTACAAAATTATCTACTTTATATTAAATTAAAATATAACCCTTGTTTGTTTTTTCGACTTTAAAAAACTGTTTTGAAACTATAAATCAACACTGTTGTGTGTTTATACTAAAAAAAAAATGTCTTAGTAATTTACCTGTTTAATTAATGATATTTCGAATTACCTTTACAAGAAAACCTTGTGTTTAAAAGCACTTAACAAAATAAATTGCCCTTTTTTAATATCTGTTTAAGAAACGTTAAACTGCGGGTTGTTGCATTTGGTAAATAACACATTACCTACATGTTTTTATAATTAGGAGTGTCTTTTTGTGGTTTATCAATGATATATCCCTTTTATTAAATACTAACCTTGCCCTCATACAGTTTTAAACGTGTTTCTTTAGTGTTTTGGATACTTAGCGTGATTAAATTCGAATATTATACCTTACGAATACCTTTCATAGGAAGTTTTCACTTTTAAATATCTTTATCGTACTGACTTGAAGTAGCTGTACCGTTTATTACCTTCTAAATTACCTCAGTATTGTATACCTGATATATATTGTCTCAAATATTAATTCAAAATAAATATAGCACACCTTAAGTCCTTGGAGCTCATTTACGAGATTGAGTGTAGAAATATTACCCCTGCCCCTAATCAAAATGATAGACGATCACAACTTAGAGCTATTTTAGCCCAGGAAATGAAAGGCGTCTTTATTTTAAAGAAAATCGTTTCCGATTGGCCTCATAACGTATCTGAAAACAAATTGTCTCTAGACGATATAACTGGTATAATAAATAGAATAGATCCTAGCCCCAGTGATATCGAGCTAAAGCGCTTGGTTTTGAGAATAATCCATGTCAAACAGCGCATAGAATTATTGTCCTTATATGACGATGAACAAGCGAACCAAGCTAAACAAAATTTATTGTCAGAAATATTATTACTTGAAGGGATTGTTCTTGAGAGACTCAATCCAAACGCAGACACAGATATATCGTTACCGTTTTCAAATCTCGTACTTGCTCAAGCTTAACCAGTAGGAAAATCCATACCTGTTTACAAATGGGGTCTAACTTTTCAAGGGTTTGACCGCAAGTCGCCTTATTGTCTTTCCTTGACAGAATTAATGATTTTAAAATCTCTCGCCAGTGTACCGATCAGGATATATTTGTTTCAGCAGGTGAATTGTTTTCCGACTCCGCGTTAATATGGTACCGAAACATTCGAGATCAAATTTCTACCTGGGAGGAGTTAGTAGCGTGCTTAAAACGAGATTTTCTTCCGCATGGTTATATTACCGACCTTTGGAACGAGATACGAAATCGAACCCAAGGACCTGACGAAAATGTTGTTTCCTTCATTACCTCATTAGATGCCTTATATAGCAGACTCGATAGTAAACCCTCAGAATCTGAAATTATCGATCAGTTACTTAGAAATTTAAATCCTTATTTCTCCGAACGTCTGGCCTTACAACACATTTCTTCCTTAGCCCACTTTAAAGATTTATGTCGTTCTCTTCAGGAAGTGAAGTTAAGAATTGATAAATACCGTCCTCCCCCAGAAAAACAATCTGGTCTTTTAGAACCCGATTTAGCTTGTCAAGTTCGAGCTTCTCATAAAGTATCTACCCCTAATGTTCTTTCTACCGCAATAAATAACTCACTTACCTGTTGGAACTGTAAGAGAAGTGGACATAACTATAATGTCTGCACATGCCCAAAAAATATTTTTGTTATGGTTGTGGTCGCGCAAATACCTATAAATCTAACTGCACGAACTGTAATCCTAACGTATCGGGAAACTCTCGTCGAGATATTCCAACTCAGAGCGTGAATATCTCAAGGAATCAAAATCGTCCTCAACACCAATCATTCAACGGACCCAGACGTCAATAAAATTAAACCATAAAACTACCTCTAACGCTGTACCGTTATTAAATTTATCTAACAATAACATCGCTACTGTTAATGTACAAAATGCCTTACCTTCATTAGAAGAATTATGTTATACTACTCCATCCGAGTGGTCTAATTGGCTACAAACCGTTAATTCCTTTTATCATAAAAAGTTTGCCGCTTTACAACTTGTTAAGAAACCCTTGATAATCGTCCACACTTATCCATCTGGATTGGTTCCTTAAATGTAATTGCTTTATTGGACACAGGTTCCTCATGCTCCCTTATAAATAACGAAGGCTTACATCAATTATCTAAACAAAATATTAAAATTCAAATTATTCCCGAAAAAACTTCCATAAATTTAGCTGACGCTAATCAAATATATGTAACGGGCTCCCTTAAATTAAAAATTCGAGTAGAATCACTTGAACGTGACGTTTCATTTTTGATTGTCCCTGCATTAGCTTATTCTTTTCTACTAGGTGTGGATTTCTGTAAACTTTTTAATTTGTCGCTTTATTTCCAGGATTTTTCGTGGCAAACTTCTCTTAAAACAAATTCCTGTGCATCAACAGGAATATCTAACAAAATTTCTCTTACTGATTCCCAAAATGTAATTCTTAACTCTACAATTGACAAATTTCGTAAACTTAATACCTCTGAACTTGGTCGCGTTACTACCGCAACACATGTTATCTCTACAGGTAATGCCCTCCCTTTTAAGCAACGTCAATATCCGTTATCGCCTGCATTACAAAAGCATTTGCATGCTGAAATAGATAAAATGTTAGAATCTGGTGTTATCTCTCCCTCAAATTCACCCTGGACGTCTCCCGTATTATTAGTTCGTAAGAAGAATGACTAATGGCGTGTTTGTTTTGATGGCAGAAATTTGAATTCCGTGACTGTTTCTGATGCCTACCCTCTACCTAGAACTGACTCTATTTTAAGCCGGCTTCGAAACGCAAAATTTATCTCATCTATCGACCTTAGACAAGCTTTTTATCAGATACCTCCCGACCTATCTTCTTGTCAAAAAAACTGCTTTTTGTGTTCCAGGCCGAGGTCTTTTCGAATATAATTTTTTGCCATTTGGTCTCTGTAACGCACCACAAACCCTACAACGTACTATGGATCAAACGTTAGGTCCTATCTTACATCAGGAACGTGCCTTTGTATTTTTGGATGATATTTTAGTTATCTCAAGTTCCTTTGATGAACATATCGCCACATTAAATGAGGTTGCAGAACGCTTAAACGCAGCAGGTTTTAAGATAAACTGGGAAAAGTGTCAATTTTGTTGTTCGTCCCTTACATTTCTTGGTTTTATTATCGATGAAACTGGCCTACGAGCAGATCCTGCTAAAGTCGACGCTATTACTAAATTCAAAACACCTAAAACTGTTACCGAAATCAAACGTTTAATTGGAATGATTAGCTACTATCGCATCTTTCTACCCAAGCTTTCAACTATATCTGCACCCATTACCGCTTTAATTAAAAATAAAAATAAATCCCAAACTATCGAGTGGAATTTAGAATCTCAACAGGCTTTCGAACAAATTAAAACATTAATCACTTCAGCACCTATCTTAATCTCACCAAATTTTGATGAAAAATTTTATATACAAACCGATGCCTCGCTTACTGGTTTAGGTGCAATGTTGTTCCAGGTAAGCAATGGTTTAGAGCATCCAATCGCCTATGCAAGTCGCGCCTAACTTCTGCCGAACAAAAATATTCAGCTACCGAACGAGAATTATTGGGCGTTATCTTTGGCATAGAGAAATTTAGAGGATATGTTGAAGGTACACATTTTACCGTAATCACTGATTGTGCTGCTCTCACTTGGCTTAATAACTTAAAACAAGCCGCAGGTTGTTTGGCAAGATGGAACTTGCCTATCTCTCAATTCACTTTTGATGTTAGGCATAGGCCTGGCAAATTAAATATCGTACCTGATGCCTTATCTCGTGATGTTGTCTCTCTTAACATTCCAAATCTAATTCCTGATACCTGGTATCTCAATATGATTCAAAAAGTTTCTGACAATCCCGATAAATTTCCTACCTTTTGTGTAACCAATAATAGATTATATAAATTTCTATCTTCTTCTCCACATAAAATATCGAATATTCCTGAATGGAAACTTGTCATGCCTACTGCTAACCGTAGTGAGGTGCTTAAATTATGTCACGATGACCCCATAGCTGCGCACCTTGGTGTTACAAAAACTCTCGCTAAAATATCTGAATTATATTACTGGCCCACACTAAAGCAATCTGTTTGTCGCTATATTAAGAACTGTAAAATTTGTGGTTCTCATAAGAGTTCACAAGACGCTCGCCCTAGTTTAATGGGTAACTTTAAACGTGTATCTTATCCCTTTCAATTAATTTCGCTTGACTTATTAGGACCTCTCCCCCCGATCGAAAAAAGGTAACCAATATCTTTTAGTTGTCACTGATTGGTTTTCTAAATTTGTTATGGTGCAACCCTTACGTAAAGCTACATCTGCTGCTATAATTAAATTCCTAGAACAAAATGTATTTCTTATCTTTGGTGTCCCTCAGATTATCCTTTGTGACAATGGGGCACAATTTATCTCTAAAGATTTTCAGAATTTCGTTAAAAGTTACAAAGTACAAAAAATTTGGTTTAACGCAAAATACCATCCTCAAGTAAACCCTACCAAAAGAGTAAATAGAGTTTTAGTTACCGCTATTTCTTCTTATATTGATTCAGACCATACTACATGGGATGAACATATTTTTAAAATTGCTCAAGCTTTGCGTACATCTAAACACGAAGCAACCCAATTCACTCCGTCATTTCTTGTTTTTGGAAGATATACCCCAATCGATGGGAGTTACTATGGTTTAGTGACTGACGATACTAACGTAATTGAATTTGACGATAAAGTACGCTGGGACAAAGACCAACAATCATTACCTTCTATCTTTAACGACGTTAGAAAAAATTTGTTAAAAGCTTACGAAAAGAGCAAGGACCACTATAACTTACGTAAACGAAATATTTCCTTCGCCTTGGGCGAACAAGTTTGGAAAAAGAATTATGTCTTATCGGATGCATCTAAGAAATTTTCTTCAAAATTAGCCCCTAAATTCATTCTTTGTAAGGTCATTCGTGTCATTAGTCCCCTTATCTACGAACTTCAAGATGCTGAAGGAAAACGCCAAGGCAGTTGGTATATTAAAGACCTTAAGCCATTTTCTGCTTACCCAAATGCTAGTTAAGTTTTTCACGTTCTATTCTCCTCACAATTTATCTAATATTTTTCTGTTCTCACCATCAATTAGTTAACTTTAATTACTTATTCCCTCTCTCATACAGTGTATAATCTCTTACACGTTTAACTTTACTTACCTTAAATTAGCTATCTTTTTCTTTTGGTTGACTTTTCCTTGACCATACCATTACTTATATATCACTTCATTCTCTACACCCCCCAATATAACTCTGTCGTTTCATTTAATTAACCCTGCAACTTTTCCTGCTGCATATTATTTGGTTTTTAGTATTTTTCCGTTCGTCATTTAATTTTGTGTGGTAATTGTCGTAACTTTGGTTGTAATAACTCATTGAATTTTTATGATTGGTTTTAGCTGATGTTAGAGTGGATGTTTTTCTTCTTTGGGCTCACATAGGACACGCGCAACCTATGCCATTGAAAGAAATAGTTCATATTCGCAGTTGCAAAAAACTAGGATTGTCTATTCCATGTGTTTTTCCTCTGAATTATTACAGTCGCCCACATTATACTATATCATTATTTCTTTCTTTTTCTACTAAATCACCATAACTTATAAACATTTTTTTTCATTGTTTTTGTTGAACTTTGTGGCGAGACGCTATTGCTTCTTATTGTTTTCTTATTAAATTCTCGGTTGTTTTAGCATATTGGGACAGTGTACCTGTATTTAACTGCTTATAATTAGGCATCATTGTGTGTTTAGGGTGCTACCGTTTTAAAAAAAACTACCTTAAAACAGTTTGTTTTTGTGTGAATGTATCCGTATTGATACTTTTAAGTTGTTGTGTCAACTTTTGTCTGATTTTCTTATCGTAGTGGATGACTCGTTAGGAAAATGATCGTACTAGTTCTCTTAAGAGTCTAGTGAATTGTTAACGTGTCATACCTTATCTTGTCGGATTAATATCGCAGGTGGTCCTCCAGACCGATCTGTGTTTTAACAGGGACAACTCTCTACCTTCTCTCGTACGCTTGTCCAAAAACTCTACTTTTTCTTATCCCGCTGTCGCCGTTTATGCCTTATTCTTCTTTCGGTGGACCTGTTCTTGTCCCGGAACACCCGTCTGTCACATAAAAGTGATGTTTCCTCACTCCGGGCTACTGCCTACATTGGCTGGTTGAGTAGCGCTTTGCTATCCACCTTTTTCTGTCTCTTTAGCTCAATGCGAGCCCTTCCTCTACTTTCTTCTACCTGGAAGTGCCTCTTATGCATTCCAAATAACCACCTCCCTCTTTTTACCGTTCCTGTTTCTCTGCCTTTTCATTTCCGTTAGTCACCGTGTGGTTGCGCGGGATGTTTTCACAGACACCTGGACCCCGTCTCTGAGAATCTTTCGTGGGGTCATGCAGTGCCGCTGTCAGCACATGGGCACTGGCAGTGAAGGTATGTATGAGTGTGTGAATGTGTGAGTGAATGAGTTTATATCTATGTATCGATATATCGTGTGGGTATCGGGTGATCGTATCACCGATATCAATTAACGCCGGGTGCAGGGATGCACCCAAATGCCTTTGCCGGTCTCTCGTGCCGTTTCTTGTAAACGGACCTGCTTCACAGGTCTCTCTTTTTAGAGGGTACGAGGAAATCCTCTTTAACGGTTCCACGGGGCCACTCTATCGCTACCTTTATCTATTGTCTTCTTTATCTTGTTTATTATCTTTGATAATACCCTTAGTTTTAGTATTGTTGTCTTACCGACTACCGTTAGTAATAACTTTAGTTAATTTCGCGTTATCTTATTTATTATATTTAGTAATAACTTTTGGTTAATATCGCGTTACCTTACCTACTATCTCTAATAATAACTTTAGCTTAATATCGCGTTATCTTACCTAGTATCTCAAATAATAACTAAAGCTTAATATCGTTATCTTATCCATTACCTTTGATGATAACAATTTAAGCTCATTATCGTTATCTTATCTACTATCTTTAACAACAATTTGAGATCTTGTCTTATCTTTTTATCTTCCTAACGTTTGGTATTTATGACCGGACGTGGGAATTATTTTTCTTGAAATTTAAGTGAAGAAGCTAACCTGATGTAGAAATGTAATTTGTTAGGTTAGCCATATAAGGATTTAGTAGGGTGGTAATTTTGGTAAATTTGTTGATTCACAACTATGTCATAGACAAGTTTTGATGTGTATCGTTAGTAAACCAAAGTACCAGTAACAAAATTTGCTAGAGTGTATAGTGACTCACTCTGTGAACATTTTTAAATTTGGGCACTTTTTGCCAACAAAGAACAGTTTTGATGCAACGCTCATGTGTGTTTGCACGTAAGAACTTTAATGTTAGATTTAGTTTAGATAGGTTAGGCGACGTGTCGCATTTGTTTTAATTTAAGTAGTGTTTCATGCTCCCCGACAAATTTGTGCTGTCGATTATTAGTGTAGTCAAAAACAATGGGGCTACATTTTCCGTTTCCTGGTACTTCGGTAGACGTGTTATCGGTCGAAAAAGCCAGGTGGCGCCTTATATAAACATTTTGTAGGTTTTAAGTTAGGTTTTACGTAGGGTAACTAGGATTTAGATTTTAAGCTGTTACTGTGCTAACAGACTTTTTCTTTTTTTAAGTTTTTTTGTTTTGTGGCTTTGTCGCGATTGTTACGTGCCAAATTGGCACTTAAACATTTTTAGTTTAATTTTGATGTGCGGAAGTTTCGCGCCATAACTTCAAAAGACTAGGCGTGTATTTCCTTCACGTCACAGTGCGTTTGCGCCAGATCGCGCGACGCGAGTGGAGTAGGGACAAATAGAGGGGAAGTTTCCGTGAGTCTCTGTAACGTTAGCTTTTTTGCCTGAACCTTCGAGTGCAGTGGACGTTTTCGGTAACGTATCGTTATCTTTATTTATGTAGACTTCCTTGCCCTTGTTTATCTGTTTATCGCCCTTATACCTGTATCCTTGTCGATCCCTACATAGGTAGAGAAAATTTGCAGCAGCCTAGGGAGGACCGGAGGCCACGACAATAGATGAACGAGTTCTGGTAGCCACCGCGACTGCCGGAGCGGTTCCGAGCGCTTTGGAAGAGCGTTGGGCGTACCCTCCAGCAATTATATATATTACATTATTATATATTATATATTATTATATATATTATATTATATCTTTATCTTATATTATATCTTTAATATTATATCTTTAAGGCGGCCATCAGCAGCCCTTATGTATGGGCTGACGCCATCTTTATCTATCTTGAAGGACGCTTGGCGGACTTTGTGGAAATCTGGACCTATTATGTGAGTACCTTATTGACATAATTGTTGCTAAGTTAAATTAATATATTGCGTAATTGCGTAATTAAAATTTGTGCATTGGTGACGTCATTGACAGATGGGCGCGCCAAATCTGTATAAGATTAGCGCTACCAACTGTTGTGGTGTCTAGTAAACCGCGCTTGCGGTGTTGTATTTACGACTTTTAAATTGTAAGAATTTGCACTTTAAAAACGTAAGATAGGCAATCTGTCAAACACACAAGCGCCGCAGGCCCTGTATATTTTCCATGGACCGAGAAGCTTCTGGCAATTACTGGAGGACGAGTCATCCTTTTTAATTCACGGTATAAATAAGACCGATGATGTAGTACAGAGTTAGTCTATATCAGAATGTCAAATATAAATTATATCGTGTAAAGTAAAAATAGTTGAGCTTTTGGAAGTCCAAGAGTATACATAAATGTTATATTATGTGTCTAATGTACATGCAGCTTGTAGAATACATAAATAGACAAAACTGTAATAAATAGTAGTCGTGTTAGTGTTGTTAATGGACCTATGGTTAAGAAGTTAGTTTAAGAAGATATTAGTGCTGGTAAATTCATTAGTGTAATAGTGCTTTATTGTTAATTATACTGAAAACATCTAGAAATAAGGCATATACTGTTAATTGCACTTGTGGACAGTGAGTAATAAAGATCTTTGTTGTTACTTGTTTTAAATTAGTGAAACGCGGTAGTTGTAGCCTGCTACACTATTATTAGGAATTTGACCACGATCTGAAATCAATTCCTCTTGGAGTTTAACGGTTGTTTAGTACAATGTCGAGCAAAGTGAATTTTTTTTTGACACAAAAGTTCTTTTTCAGTAACAGAGTATTTAATTTCATTTTTATTCAGGGTCCGCGATACATAGCAAATAACATGTGTTTTACCTCTATATTCTTGAGTAAGAACTGCACCTAGGCCATCTACTAGCATCACAATGTAAAATAAAATTATGTTCAAAATTGGGGTGAGATAAGATTGGTGTACTTACTAAGCAGTTTTTAATTTTTCATATGCTAATTGGCATTCGGGAGTCCATTTAAATGTAACTTTTTTTTTCGTCAAGTTTGTAAGTGGTGTTATTATTGAAGGTAAATTCGGTATAAAGCGACGATAGTATGAAACCATGCCCAAAAATGATCGGACCTGTTTAAAAGTTTTTGGTATTGCCAAATCAACAATCGCGCTGACCTTATCTGGATCGACCGATAGACCTGATCTGTTTATAATATAACCACAAATTTTAATTTACTTCGACGAAAATGACATTTGTCTTTGTTCAATTTTAAATTCGCAGATTGTAATCTAAGGAAAACCTCTTTTAAAATTTTTGTGTGTAGCAAAATCTGGAGTAACTACTACCAAATCATTTAGATATTTAAACACAAATGATTCTAGTTCTGGGCCAAAAACTGTGTCGACTAATGATTGGAAGGTTGACGGAGCATTACAAAGTCCTAAGGGTAGTCTTTTAAATTGATAATGTTCACGACCTGGTATAGAAAAAGCTGTATATTGTTTAGAATTCTTTTCCATTTTAACCTGATAATAAGCTTTGGTTATATCTAACGTAGAAATATAAATAGAGTTACCCAAATGGTCTAAAATTGAATTTATTAAAGGTAAGGGGAATGTCCATTTTTCTGTAACTGCATTTAGTTTTCTAAAATCTACACAAAGTCTGTGTGAACCATCACTTTTTGAAACCATTATAATAGGTGAGAATTCCATGAACTGATACTTTTTTCAATGATATCTAGTTCTAACGTTTTTGTGATCTCTTCATCAATTTTTTTCTGCATTAACGGACTCACTGGATAGTACCTAGATCTTATATCTGTTTTAATTACATGTTTCACTAACGACGTACAACCTAACTGAATGTTTTTTATACTATCAAAATAATTATTGACAAGAGCATATAATTCATTGCTTTGTTGTAATGTAATTTGAAGAATGAATAGAATTAATTGTATGATTATTGTCATCGTTTCCAAAATACAATTGACCTTTTCTTAAGTCTGGAATAGTTCCCATCTTAATCCAAAATATTGTGCCTAAAATTATAGTATGTCTTAACTCTGGTAACACGTAACAATCAAAGATGTTGATTTTATCTTGTAATCGAATAGGTATGGTCATATAACCAATTCTGTCTAAAGTATTGTTGTTGGCAACTATACAATTTGTATTTTCAGTTTGTTTTAATTTAATACCTAATTCAGATAGAATTTTATATCCTTTATTATTTGCGCCTGAATTCAATAAACCATTAATTTTATTATCATAAATAGAAACAGTTATATAAGGACATTCATCGTTAGACGTTTGTGATAAGACGTATGAAGGTATTGGTTTACTGTAGTTGTTGTAAACATCAAGTTTTTCTTTTGAACACAAATTTCCATCAAGTTTAGTATAAGAGTCGATCGTGTTACTATTATTAGGAATTTGACCACGATCTGAAATCAATTCCTCTTGGAGTTTAACGGTTGTTTAGTACAATGTCGAGCAAAGTCAATTTTTTCTTGACATTTATAACAAGATATTTCAGAATTAGTAAATCTTCTTGAATTTTGCTGTGTTGGATAATAGTTTTTAAAGTTCGAATGATTTGGAGTACTAGCTGACGAATGTGAATAAGGTTTACTTGAATATCTGTCTCTTGAATGATCTTTAAAGTACCTCTCACGAGAATAATTTTTATTTCTATTATCATAATAATCCCTATTGCGAGAAAAACTCCTATTTCGTGAGTAAATTCTTTCATGTAAAAAATCTCTCCCTCTAGCATTAGAGTAATTTTTCTCGTTACTTTCAACACCATTTAGTCTATGTTTACTATTCCTACTATTACGAAATACCATTCTGTTTCTACTTTAATGTGAACTAAATCCCCGATTTTGTCTAGATTTACTGTGTCTTACTTCACTGCAATTACTACCTCGTGAATCGTAACTGCTATCTCTACTTCTAGTTTTATGTTTAGCCTTATTTCAACTACTATCACGATCACTACTGTGATTTCTTTTATTAAAATCAAATTTATCTCGGTAGTCTGTGTTTTGTTTTAATCTGTAATTATCATCTTTACAAAATGAAACGTTTTTAGAAAGTTCTAAATTATCAATTTTCTTTCTTATTAGTTTGTCTTTACGATGAGCTGGGTTGGTTTCAACTGTCATCATCATCATTAGATCTTCAGTCCTGGAACTGGTTAGACGCGTACCATCATTGTTTCCTATTCTAAACTAACCTACAGATTTCCCTAAAATTTGCACAGTCTGCATCTATCACTATCTGATCTAGGTCTACATCTACCTCTTTTTCCTATCTCTGGTTGTAATATATCCCATACTATTCCCCAAAATGCTTTAGAACGCATTCCGCCCTTCTATTTCTCTTTTTCCCCAGATATCCTTGTTTCCCTACTATTTCTATAACCTATTTGTTATTATCTTTGTTTGTCCATGCTATCGTCCTCATACATCTGAAGCACAGTATTTCAAAAAGCTGCTACCGTTTTTCTGTCTGCGTTTCAGACTGCCCGTATTTCATAAGCATACTGTGCTGTGCTCCACACATATGCTTTCAACAATTTTCTTCTTGTTCTATGTTTGTTGTCTTTCCTCATAGGTGCTGTTCTTTCTTGTTAGATACAGTTCGGTCACCTTCTATTGTTTTACAGTAAAATACCCTATTTTTCCTACCTTCAGTGGTTGTGAACGGAGGTAAGCAGCCTGTGGCTGCCAAGTTCCCCCAACACTTAACCATTTAGCGATTTAATATATTTTCCAATATATCTTTTCGCACAGTCAACATTAGTTGCAGATATTTTGCAACCAACAACTAGTTGTTTATACTAATCATCAGATTTATCTGCGCTTATTTTTTCGTCATTAGGTTTTCCGTCTCAAAACTGGTTGGACACGTACCTGCACTTATTTATATTCTAAGCTAGCCTACATAGTTCCCTGAAATTCTTACACAACATGTGTATACAGCTCGTTCCCCTTCTATTGTTTTCTAAATTTATGCCCTATTTCACTGAGATTCAGTGAAGGAGGTTAAGCAACCTGTGGCTACCAAGATCCCCCAACACTTAGACGTTTGCCGAATTAATGGTTTTCCTGGTTGGACACGTACCTGCATTTATTTATATTCTGAGCTAGCCTGCATAGTTCCCCGAAATTCTCACACAGCATGTGTATACAGCTCGTTCCCCTTCTATTGTTTTCTAATTTTATGCCCTATTTCACCGAGATTCAGTGAAGGGGGTTAAGCAACCTGTGGCTACCAAGATCCCCCAACACTTAGACGTTTGCCGAAATAATGGTTTTCCAGTAAATCCTTTCACACTTAACATTATTCGAGAATATTGCCCAACCAATTCTTGTAGTTACTTATAATAATCATCATGTTTAAGCACAGTTATTTTTTTCGTCATTAGTTTATCCATCTTGGGATTGGTTGGATGCGTACCTCCGTTGATTTCTATTCTGGGCTAGCCTACACATCTCCCTGAAACCCCTACAGCCTACATCTTTTACTATCTGTGTGCAGTAATCTAACCTAGGTCTGCCTCTTCTTCTCTTTTTTCCTATCTCTGCTTCTAATATAATCCGCACTATTCCCTCATGCCAAAGTATGTGGCCTATCATCCTATCTCTCCTCTTTTTTACCGTTTTCCACATATTTTTTTCTTCCCCTACCATTTTTAGTACCTCTTCGTTCTTAACTTTGTCTGTCCATGATATCTTCATCATACGTCTGTAGCACCACATTTCAAAGGCTTCTACATTTTTCTTGTCCGCTTCTCCTACTGTCCAGGCTTCACATCCGTACAGTGCTGTGCTCTAATCTAATTCTTATTAATTCGTTTAATAAATCGGTTGGTTCAATAATACTAAAGTGTAGGGTATTTAATTTTGTAAATGTTAATTGGGTTTTGCATACTGCCTAATTTATTTGGTAGTATACGGGGGTTGTTATTTATTTTTATATTATTACTTGGTTGTCCGTTCTAACTGGGCGGAGGTTGACGGTAAGGGTGATGACTGTCCATCTGAAATTACAGGGTGTCTTAGGTTTTTCAAATGAATGTACTTTGTTATTTTACCGTTGTCTACTACTGCTATGTTTTTATCTGATATTTTCTTAATTTTAAATGGTCCTAAATTTCTGGGTGCTGTTTTATGTCGCTTGCTTTGAAAGTTTTTCTTATACACGGTTTGTCCTATTGAAAATTTATTTGAGTCGGTATTTTTGTTTCGGGTTGTGGTGATACGTTCTTTATCGTTTTCTAATTTATCTTTTACCTTGTCATAAGTTATTTTTAGTTTCTGTTTGTGATCTTTCGCATATTGTTGATATACTTCCTTGTTGTAGTGTATGTCATAGGGATTTCGTGAATCTGAATGTCCTAATGTTAATTCTAAGGGTGTAAAATTTGTTGATGAGTGAATAGTGTTATTATAGGCGATTAGTGCGTATGACATTAAATTGGTTATATGTTCCTTTTTATAATTTATTCTTAATAATCGAATTTGTTCTAACAGGATTAAATGTAGTCGTTCAATTAGTCCGTTTGATTCAGGGTGGTTTTCCGTTATGAAATGAATTTTTATTTTGTGTAGTTCTAAAGTGTTTTGTATCGTCTCATTTTTAAATTCGCTACCATTGTCTAAAGTTATTGATTCGGGTGTTCCGTAAAATGTGAATATTGTAAAAATCCTTGGGTCACGTCGATGCTATTTTTGGATGTGATTGGTATTGCTTGGCCTATTTTTGTGAATGCGTCTACAATTGTTAGATAGTTTTGCGTTCTACTACTAGAGTATCGGCATGTAGTTTTTGAAATGGTTTGTCGGGTGTTTTGGTTAACATTAAGGGTATCTTTGGGGGTTTCCTATCGTATTTCGCTCTATCACATAGTTCGCATTGGTTAATAAAATCTGTGGTCAATTCCTTCATGTCTTTAAAATAATAACGTCTTACAAGTTGCTTTATAGTTTCGTTAACTCCACGATGGTTGGTTTTTCCTTCGTGTTGATTCCTAATTACATCGCTTATTTCGTCAGGGTCGTCTAGTGTTATTAATTTTCTAGTACATCTGATGAGTTCAGGGCCAGAGTTATTGAATAATTTAATGTATAATTCTGAAAATCTTTGGTATAAATGTTCTTTCTCGGGGGTGTATTCTTTTAGAATTTTAATTATTTGTTCCTCGTTGTCGTCTTTAGTTATTTGAATTTGGTATATCTTTTTGTTATCTACTTTTGTATATTTTACTGGATTGGGGTTATTTAAAACTTCGGTTATTAGAAATTGGTTGGGTTTCATATCGATTGCTTCGTTTAAAATTTTAATCGCGTTTTTTGGTTCTTCGTTTTGTGTCGAATGTATCGTGTCGATCTCGTCTGGATCTTCCCTTATTTCTGCTTCGTCTACGTTTCCTATAATGGATTCCGTTTCTAATGCATTGAGTTGGATTCTGCTTAAAGCGTCTGCGTTGTTGTTATAGATTCCCTTTTTATATATAATTTCGTAATCATACTCTTCGAGTCTGATTCTCCATCTTTGTAATTTTGAATTCGGTTTTTTTAGTTTGCATAACCATACTAATGGTCTATGATCGGTGTATATGTAAAATTTTCTTCCGTATAAATAAGGTCTAAAATATTTTGTTGCCCAAATTATGGCTAATAATTCTTTTTCTATGGTACTATATTTCTGTTCGGTTTCGTTTAGGGTTCTGGATGCGTAGCTGATGGGTTTATCGCTACCTACTTTTCCTTGGCTCAATACTGCGCCTAATGCTACATTCGATGCGTCTGTCGTCAGTATAAATGGTTTTGTAAAGTCTGGGTATTCTAATACAGGGTGATTCGTTAATATGTTTTTAATTTTGTCTATGGCTTTAATAAATTCCGGGGTGTGTTCAATTTTGTTTACCTTTTTTAAACAGTTTGTCAGGGGTTTGGTTATCTGAGCGTAACCTTTAATGAATTTGCGGTAGTAACCACTAAGTCCTAGAAATCCTTTAATTTCTTTGGTTGTTTTTGGTAATGGGTAATTTAGAACTGCATTTGTTTTGTCTGGATTTGCATTACTCCTTGGGGTGTTATTACATGTCCTAAAAATGATACTTCTTTTTGTAAAAATTCACTTTTGTCTAATTGTACTTTAAAATGTGCTTGTCTAAGTCTTTCGAATACTTCTTTCAATCTTTCTATGTGTTCTACCAATGATGTAGAATAAACTATGATGTCGTCAAGGTATACAAGGCACTTTTCGTTGTGTATTCCTCGTAATATATTGTCCATGACTCTCTGGAAAGTAGCGGGTGCGTTCTTTAATCCAAACGGCATTCGTTTGTATTCGTAATGTCCTCTAGGTGTGCTGAAGGCTGGTTTTGATATGTCGTTTTCTTCCATCTCTACCTGATGGTATCCTGATGCTAGGTCTAATGTTGTAAAATATTGGCATTTGCCTAATTTGTCTAAAATTTCGGTTATGTTTGGTAGTGGATATTTGTCATCTACCGTTTTTTCATTTAACTTTCTATAATCTATTACCATTCTGTACTTTCTTTTTCCGGTTGCGTCTAATTTCTTAGGTACTATTAACACGGGGCTGCTCCATGGTGAATTGGAGTGCTGGATTATGTCTTGGTCTAATAAGTCTGCTATTTGTCTGTCAGCTTCTTCTTGGCTTGCATGAGGTAGTCTATATGCTTTTGTAAAAATTGGCTTATCGTCTGTTAACTCGATATTATGTTTTACTGTGTTGGTGAATGTTAATGGTATTCCTTCGCAGTGGAATATGTCTCGGTATTCAAAACATAAGTTTTTAATTGCTCTTTCTTCTTCTTGATTGATGTCGGTATTGAAGCGGATGTTAGTTAAATTTTCTCTTAACATTTTGTCATGTTCTATTGGGTTGTAATCGTTTTCTAAATTTTCGTCTATTTCCATTTCGTTAAAATTTAGTTCTTCTACGTTAATTGGGTCTGTCAATGATAATTCTACGGGATAGTCGTTTGAATTTAATATTGTTGTGGTTGCATAATTATCTTTTATTTGCACTAAGGCAGTTGGGGTTTCTACTCCTTGTTGAAATGTCATATGATTTATTATTCCTAAATTTTTGTTAGATTTTACTGGGATTTTTATTTTTCTTTCCGTTCGGGGTTCTATAGTGTATTTTTGTTCGATTTGTGTGTTTTGAAATTTAATTGGGATTTTTCCGTATTTTGTCCTTAATAAGCGATTTTTAATGTCAATGTTGGCTCCTAATTTTCTTAGAAGGTCCATTCCGATTAATCCGTCATATTTGTCGTTAAATTCGAATACACAAAATTTATGTTTCATTTTAACATTAAATGTTCTTGGTAAGGGTATATTTGCTACGAATTGGTGTATTGTCGTTTGATGGACTGTTTTAATTTTAAATGGCACTCTTTCTACATAATCTAAATAATGTTTTTGTACGGTTCTGGGGCTAATTAATGTTTTTGAGGATCCAGTGTCGATTAATAGTTTGAATTCGGCGTGGGGTATTTCTATGTATGGTAGTACTAAGTGATTTATGTTATTTAAGTTTATTAAGTTTGGTCGGTTATGAATGGGTCCATTTGAAAATTTGAATTCGAGTTTTCGCCGTCGTACTCCTCGTAAGTTTCGTATTGTTCGTCCCGTTCGTAAGTTTCTGCATGATTTGATTCATGGTTCGTAGGTGTCTCAATGTAATTATTCTGGTCAGTGTCAAATTTTTCTATTTCTTGATGGAATAATTCTGCCGATGTAAAATTGCGTTTCTGATGAGGGTTTGGTCGGATATGTGTTATCTTTGTATTTTGTCTGGTGTTACCAGATGAGGTATCTATTGGTGTTGGTTTGTAATAATTATTAGGGTTGTTATTATTATTAGTCATTGGTGTACTTCTATTGGGGTTTGCGTTGAATACTGGTCTTTGTTGGTTTAGGTTTTGATTAAATCTTGGTTGGAATGCTGGTTTCGTAAAAGTTGGTTTAATGTTGGTTTTGAAAAATGTTTATATTGATTATTAAAATTTGTATTGTTGAAACTTGGGTTATTAATTCGCGGTTGATTTGTTTGTGCGTTAAAGGGTGTGAATCTTTGTTGAGGGATTGTTTGTCTTGTGGCTTGTATGGTTTTTATTGGTGAATAACTTTTATTCGCGTTGGGGTTGTATAGTCTGTTGCGGTAATACATTACATTTTCTTCTTCTATTACTAGGTTCATAGCTTCTTCTAGATTTTGGGGTCGTTGGAATCTGATTTTATCCGATAGTCGTTCTGGTAAAGCGTTTATATATGTGTCCAGTGCTATTTCGTCATGCATTTTTGTTTTTAAATGTCTAACGTTTTGATCGGGTTCCTCGATTTTTAATTTTGTTAGTATTAAACTTCTCACGTCTTGGCATTTCATTCCGAATTGGTAGGGGGATTGATTGTGTTCCATTCTAAGGTTTATTAGGTCTCGTACCAGGCATTTTATGTTACGTTGGTCTCCAAAATATGCAATTAGGAGTTGTTTAAATTGTTCCCATTCTTGTAAATCGTCCCTACTTGCGATTAAGGTTAGTGCCCTTCCGGTTAGTTTACTTATTACCAAGCGTATAAGCAATGAATTTCTTTCGTTATCTCCGGGTTTGTAGAAGGTTTTTAGGAACATTTCAGATGCTCCAATGAAATTTGAGAGATGAGCTTCCGTGCCATCATATATCTGTATTGTCTCCAAATAGAGTCGCATGTCTGTGCTACTCATGTTGTTAAGGGTTGTTTTTGATTTTGGGAAATTTCAAAAAAAAAATTTATTTTTTTTTGAATTGAGGTTTATTTCGCTATGTGTATTGTTATTTTTGCTTCGGATTTACTAATTTTCCGTTTGGGTTGTAAAATTTCAAATTTTGTAGAAATTGGGGTTGGTTTTGCTATTTGTAGCGTAAATTATGCTTGGGATGTTCTAATTTTTCTTTTGGATTGAATAATTTCGAATTTTGTAAAAATTGGGGTTGGTTTTGCTATTTGTGATGTTAATTTTGCTTTGGTTTTATTAATTATCCGTTTGGATTAGATAAATTCGAATTCTGTAAAAACTGGGGTTGATTTCTTTTTTGAAACGTTAATTTTGGTTTGGGTTTATTAATTTTTCATTTAGATTGGGTGATTTTGAATTCTGTAAAAATTGGGCATGATTTTCCTATTTGAAACGTTAATTTCGGTTTGGGTTTATTAGTTTTTCAATTAGATTAGATAATTTCAAATTTTGTAAAGATTGAGATTTATTTTGCTATTTTTCAGCGTTATTTTTAGAATCGTAGTCGCTCTTATTTATTTTTAGTTACACAGTGCGGTGATGTACTCGTGAGATTTATATTCAATAATGTTGAATTAATTACCGTAGTCTTGGATTTGCTTGTTTTTATGCAGCTTTTAATTTGTCTTGAGTTTCTGCTTCTTAAAGAATCTGAAATGGATGGCTTTGTTCTCGCTTCATCTGCTTAGCTTTGTTTTAGTTTAATTCTGTTAATTTGTATTTAATACTCTTTCCGTGGGTTTTATTGAGTTGCGTAAACGTACAGTTCGTCTGTCTTGTATTCTAATTATGACTTGCAGGTCAATTACTTCTGCACTTTATTGTTGCAATTTAAATACTTAAGTTGTAGTCTTTGTTATTTAATCACGTTTCTTGGTAATAATTGCGTACGTGCTTAATAACATATGATTATACTTGTTGGTAATTGAATCTCTCGTAATGCACGGCTTGTAATTGAAAACTCTCCGTTATGAGCGTTTTAATTAAAGCTTCTTATGATGACCGTTTAACTGCACTTTATAAATTATGAGTAATTTTTAATTGAAAAACGTTTAGCTTTTTATTCCGTGTTTGTTGCAATTGTACACGCTTTTATGGATTAATTACTTGTAGGTATTAAATGCAAAACTGTGTTGCTTTTATTATCCCGTGATGGATTAATGCAACTTATTTGCTGTGGTGAATGCTGGATGTAATTTCATGCGCTTTTATGGGTTAATTAAATGCAAAACTGCGTTGCTTTAGTTCTGAAGTTATTGCAATTCTTTGAGGTTTTAAGTGTATAATAAAGGATGCTTCTTGCTTTCTTCGGATGGCGTTTTAGATTACAGTGGTTTTAGGTTACCGTAGCAGAGTGTTTTGCTATAATTTATAAGGTCAATGGTTTTAAATAATCGTTCCGTAACTGTTTGTTCGAATTAGCTTTGAAATTAATTTTGCGTTAGTTTACCGGTTTAAAACGTGGGTTTGAATCGCGGTAGTTATTTGGTGTTAGTGAATGTGCGCCCGTTATTTTTTTGGTTTATTTTGAGTTTGTTTTAATAATTGTGGTAAGAAGCTCTTTTAAATTCAAGTCTCATTTGCTTTTTTAAGGAAAAAAAATCTCTTTAGCATTCGTCTCATAGATTAATACTTTCTTAAAATAAGGTCTCGTTTTTTTTTTGGAAATAATTCACTTTGTAATTATTTTCAAAACAATATTCATAAAATAAAATTCATAAAACAATGATAAATAAAATAATAATACTAGCATATATCAATTATAGTTTCTGGTTTTAAAAAAGGTATGGAAATGAACTTACATTAATTTCATCTGTTTCTTTGGTGGGCTCGATCGATGCTGTATCTTGTTCACCTTGGTTTGTTTGTTGGATTTAGACGATTCTTGTTCTGCGTCCAACTTGGTTTGTTGCTGGATTTAGACTATGTTTGTTCTTCCTCCAACTTGGTTTGGGTTCTGCCAAAATTTCGAATTAAAATTCTTGGTCACCAATCTTCCGATTTTTGGATTTTTAGTGCCCCTTTGACATCCGTTACGACTGCGCCAGTTAAGGTTCGGGCCTTTGAGCTGTGTTTTAAAAAAAACAACTTAAACACTTAACAACATTTATTTGATTTGAAACAGAAATTATGGTGAAATTTGGAATAACTTGTACATAATAACTTTAATAAAAAAATACTTAATTGTACTGGTGAGTAGCTTGAACAACGAAGTATGGAGTTCGAAGACTGACTGCCGGGCATTGAGCTCCCGGGCTTTTTATAATAACCTGCCCCTCACACGGCTGTGGGAACTTGCAGATCTCATGTCTGCGTTTCTTTTAATTGTACACTTTATTACAATGTAACAACTCAATTCTTAGTAATTGCGGTATGTTGACCGCCTGTGACCTGCCACCTGCAGTATCACTGCCCTCACGGATGCAAAGTTGCATGTCCGTTCTCATGAACTGTCGATAACCTCTCTGGGTTATCCTTGTGTTACAATGTTGCAATAGACTTATACTTTTATTTAACAATTTCTAATAATTCCTATTAGATTCAATATATCAATATATATAGGTAATTGGGGGATACATAACTCGCGTTGAAAAATGTAAGTGCAGAGAAAATGTGTAGCTGTTTTAAATTCGGTTTTCTAGGGAGAAGTTATAAAGTAGGTCAGATGCAAAATATCGTATTCAAGTCAATTATGTCTAATTAAAGTGGATTTTGATTTATGTTTTTTACTTTTACTTAGAGGCTGCAAATACACATACGCCGTTTTGACTTCAAAGTGTGCTCAACAGTAGGAAAAGCAGCGGTGGTAATCAAGGTCAATCCTATCTAATATAAAGGAAAAATCTTCGACTAGCAATCATAACAACATAAATTAGTTAACGGAGTGTTGTGTGTAAGATAGAAGCAAGTAATTAAATGCAATATGGATTTTAATATTCTTAATAAAACCACATATCGCAAACCTTACGTAAATTCAAAAGATATTGTAGTGAATAAGAGGTTTGAAGTTTTGAAAGTGGAAACTGTCGAGACAAAATATGGAGAAAGAGTATTAGTGGAAAGAGAAGAGTTCAAAAGTATATTGCCATTGAGATATTTTGAATACCTTCAAGCACATGGAGGAAACAATTAAATGAAAGTATTGGCTCGAACAAATATGTATACATAACTAGTAAGGGATCGATCGGTCTAACTGTCAACATAGAATTTTCTGAATAATATGTCACTATTCTAAGAAATTAGTTTATTATAATAATATATATCTTGTTCTTTACTGTTTATTTTATTATAACACATCTAAGTCGATTGTATAAAGAATGTTGTATTTAATTAAAGTGGGTTCTGATTTATGCGTTTTACTTTGAGGTTACTACCTTGTTTAGAGAAAGTCTTGTTTCAAAAGAGAAACTTTTATAAAATACTTTTATTTACAAATTGTTGAATATTTTGATCTAACTATTTACAGTTAAAATCTAACTATTTATAAATGAAAAAGTATTTATTAACTCCCGTTCTTGAAGTATCTGCTGCTACCTTGCAGCCAGTTCCTCTTTTTTTTTTCTTTATTATTTCTAGTTCCAAATCTAGACGTCGCAGTAGCTTCTCTCCACGCTTTTTAAATGCATTAAGCAACTCTACTGTGTCATCTTCGTAGGATTTATCATCTTCACAGCAAACAGTCATATTAGGTCCTGGACATAACTTTTTCATAGCCAACATGTTTTTGCCGGATCTGTGAGCATAACATAACAGATTATTGTAGATTTCCTTTTTCTTTTGTATACTACCTGATGTTTCTGAGCGGATCAGAATGTGCCAACGATCCAACGATAGCCTCAGAATTTCCAGAATGGTTTTTTTGATCCTAATCTAATGTAAATTATAAATTAGTAGTGTTTGCATAAACATAAATATATTCTAACGTACATGTATGGTTCTGCTTTACTATGACGTTGATCATTGGTACATCTAATTTCGAGTAGAGGAACTGGCTGCGGTGGAACAGCAGGAGCGGCAGACTCGGACATTTCATTGCTCCTAAAACGCACAAATTTATCAATATTAAAACACAATGTATAAATGTGAAAAAGCACTTACCGTGATATACCTATTACGTCACTATCAAAAATAGCAGCAGTGTCAAGTTGAGATGAAGAACCAAAAACTTCTTTAATCAAGTCTTCGTTAGAATGAAATATAAATTGTTCTAGAACTTTCACACTTTTATTGGTACTGCTACCATCTTTGATCGATGATAAGTTACTCATTTTTTAAAGTTGCTAGTAACTAATAATAATTATACAAGAGATCTGATTGAATACTGTTGGTAAAATCTGCGTGAAGTATTTATATTAAATAAGAAACTGACCTGTTAGAAAAAAATAAAAAATTTGCATCGTTTTCTGAAAAAAATTGTAAATGAAAATGTTATATATTCAGTTGTGTAATCTATTCTAATGAATAAAAAACAGTATGTAAGCAAATATAATGATGCCTCAGCAGATATAACGAATTGGGTTCATTGTCTGAAAAATTGCAAATATACATTTTTTTTATAGTTAATCATACAAGATATTCAAATTAAAGAGAAATAGTAAATTGTCAGCAAGATATTTCAAATTTGCTTTATTTTTTCTGAAAACATTTCAAAAATGTCTAATTTTATAGGTAACAATAAAATAAGAATAGTACTGTACTGCAAGCATATTTTCCGTACACACGAGCATAAATGAAAGGTCGTGTAAGAATACTACTGTACTGCAAGCATATTTCCCGTAAACACGAGCATATATGAAAGGATACAAGGTCGTGTCGATGCAACTGTTAATAAAACGAAATCAGGTACTTTGCTTATTTAAAACTGGATTTGTTAGAAATTATAAATTCATTGTTAATTTTTCTGCTGAATATTTTTTGGGAATTAAATCATTCATGCTTGAAAATCGTCTTGAATCAAAACGTAAATAAAGACGATTTTAACAACTGCTTCCAAAGCAATTCGCTATTCAATTATTTTGATTGCATAGAAATAAATATTATTGCAATTTTGCATTATAACATTTTGTATGCTAATTCTTTTACAGATGTTTTGCTTACGTCAGAACATATTCATGTATAAATAGTCAATAAATCTCTACATATATTAATTATTAAGCAGTGTAGTGATTGTAAAGAACAACCATCATGAATTCAGAAATGGTAGCCGAAGTTAGTAGTAATATTTTAAAGTTAACAGACAATCGCCAGGAAAGTCCTAGTAGGCTGGAGTCTAATTTGGCACATCTTAAAAGTTACCTTGTACGATTGAAACACTTGAAACACTCTTTGGAATACCAAGGTAAAGGTATTGATGCAACGCTTTCTAGAAGTCATATTCGGCATTTGATTTGGCATGATGTACAATCATGTTTTGGAAGTCGAATAATTATGGGACTTATTACCAATTTAAGTTATAAAGATCCTCTAGTGTTCTTAGACAAGGCGTTCGCTAGTTTTAAACGCAAGATTGTTGCTTGCTTAAAAAAAGTCAATGTTGAAAGTTAATGTAATATTTACCGCTAACTTTGTTAAGCCTACAACTGGTGAAATAGATTTGAAGACGTTTCCTACTGCAAATCGTCACATCGATATAAACACCAATCTCAAGCAGTGGAATAAGGAGAACGTATTGGACAAGATATCGAAGCATTGGAAGAAGTTAGTGAAAAGGATTCAGGTTGGGCAATCCAAGAAGTTTTACACTTGAAGGTAAATATAAACAATCATGATCCGCTTAAAGGAGGGTATTCAACGTTTGTTCCGGTTCCGGACTTTATAGCAAAAAACGAGCTGTGGTAAATGTAATAAATAACGACCAACATTGCTTTCTTTGGGCCTTGATTTCCGCTTTACATCTTGCTAAACAAAATATTCATAGAATATCTAGCTATCCACATTTTGATTCAGTATTACGCTACTATTCAATTCAGTTGCCAATTGCATTAAAAGACATAAAAAATTGAGTATCTCAACAATCTTGCAATTAACTTATATCGCATAGAAAATACTAAAATACTGCCATTTTGTTTAAGTGAAAATTTAGGAAAAATAGAACCTATTAATCTGTTAGTTTTAAATAATGATTCCTTACAATATTCTTGTCCAACAAATGCTAATGAGAATCACTTTCATTTTACTTGGATTAAAGATATGTCAAAATTATTTGCAAAACAGTTGACTTCACATTACCATAGAAAATTTTTTTGTTATTGATGTTTAAATAATTTTAGTACAGCAGCATTACTTAAGCACCATTCGAATTATTGCGAAAAACAGAATACTTTCTCAATAAAATTACCCGAAGAATCTGAAAAGTATCTAATATTTAAACATTTCCACTACTAAGAAAAGGTATCATTTGTAGTTTATGCAGATCTTGAGAGTATATTAGAACCATGCAATGAGCCCGGGGTAATATTAAACACGGTCCGTTACCAAAGACATATACCCTTTAGTGTAGCGTACTATTTGAAATGCTCGTATGATAATAAATATTCCAAATTTCAATTGTATCGCGGAAAGGATTGTATAGAATGGTTTGTTGCTCAATTGAAACTGATTTCAGAAACGACGAATAAAATTTTCTGTAACCCAAAACCTATGAATCCTTTAACAGAAGAATAAAAGTCAGCATTTAAATTTGCCCTTCACTGTCATATTTGCAATAAACCTTTTAGTATAGATGATATTAGAGTTCACCATCACTGTCACTTTACAGCTGAATTTCGAGGAGCGGCTCATTAAGATTGCAACATCAATTATCATAATTCTTATATGATACCAGTAGTTTTCATAACTTATTAGACTACGATTCGCATTTCATTATTAAAAAAATCGCGTTAGGGTTTTCAGGTTCGTTAAGCATTCTACCAATAAATAAGAAAAAATACATATCTTTTACAAAATATGTAAAAGATACGAAAGTTAGTTTTAGATTTATCGATTCATTCAGGTTTATGGCATCTAACATCGAAAAATTAGCTTCCTACTTAGATGATGATAAAAAATCCATCACCAGGGAAAATTGTAACACTGATAATGAGTTTCGGTTACTTATGCGGGGTAAGGTTCTTGGCTGCGAGCGGTCCTTTTTAAAAAGACTTCTTGAACTTCTTAACACATTTATTTGTTTAAACAGAAATTAACATTAAATTTTGACAATCTTGAATGAATTATTCTAAGTCGAAAATATATTAGTTAATTGTACAAAGTGAGTTATCTACAAACTGCAATGTTAAAGCTGAACGATGGATTAACTGCCTGTGAGTGGAGCTTCCGGGCCTTTTATAATATCCCTACCTCCTCACAAGTCTGTGGGAACTTGCAGTCCTAATGTCTGCTTACACTTGACTCTTATTCATAATACATAGTTGCTATCTTAAAGCTATTCATAACTACTTTGTTGCGAGCTTACTTCTCCGTAATCTCGGTACGTGACTGTCTATGACCGCCTGTGACCTGACATCTGCAATATCACTTACTCTGTGCTACAAAGTAGCGCTTCCGTTCCCATGAACTTTAATAAACTGAAATAAATTGTCCTTCATGACATTGTTGCACATCACTTAGCGCATTTTCTAATATTTCTAATAACTTCTTAATTATTAGTTTTTATATATATATATATATATATATATATAATAAATGGGGGATTACATAACTCGCGTAAAGGCATATTTCCCTATGATTACATTAACTCTTGGGGTAGGGTTAATGAAACCAATTTACCTTGTAAAACAGCATTCTTTAATCGTTTGTGCAATGAAGAAGTCTCAGATGAAGACTACAATCATGCTAAACACGTTTGGCAAACATTTAATATAAAAACACTAGGTGACTATTCAGATCTATATTTAAAAACAGATGTACTGCTCTTGACTGACATATTTGAAAACTTTAGAAAAACTTGCATGTTTACGTATAAGTTAGATCCACTTCACTACTTTACGGCTCCTGGTTTAGCTGTAGACGCAATGTTAAAAACGACGAACGTTAAACTCGAGTTGCTTACTGATATTGAAAAAATAATGTTTTTAGAACGGGGAATTCGTGGTGGTGTTTCTCAAAGTTCGAATTGATATGCCAAAGCAAATAACAAATATATGAATGCAGATTATGATCCGAATTTCGATTCTAAATATTTAATGTATTTTAATGTCAATAATTTATATGGGGCTGCAATGTCTGAATATCTTCCATATGGAGAATTTGAATTTTTAGATGGCACCAGTCCAGATATAGTACGTTTAGATATACTTAATATTCCCGATGATTCTGATGAAGGATATATTTTTGAATGCGATTTACACTACCCAGTATCTTTACATGAAATTCACAGTGACTTACCTTTGGCGCCTGAACGTATGATACCACCAGTACCTTCTAATAAATCATACCTAAAGAAATTACTTACAACTTTATATCCCAAGCTCAACTATATTATTCACTACAAGAATTTAAAAATGTTTTTAAGCTACGGTTTAGAACTAAAAAAGATTCATAAGGTTCTTCGGTTTAAACAAGCTCTTTGGTTAAAAGAATACATTGATTTGAATACGAAATTAAGACAACAGTCAAAAAACAGTTTCGATATATGCTTTTATAAAAATATGATAAATTCTGTTTATGGAAAAATGATGGAAAACGTACGGAAATGGAAAGATTTGAAATTAGTGACCAAATGGGAAGGACGGTTTGGAGCTCGTAGTTACATAGCGAAACCTAATTTTCACAGTTGCACTGTGTTAGACAAAGATCTTGTCTTAATAGAGATAAATAAATTAGAGGTTTATTTAAACAAACCCATTTATGTAGGTTTCTCTATTCTAGATATTTCGAAAACGTATTTATATGAATTTCACTATAGTTATATAAAATCGCAATTTGCTAACAAAGCAAAGCTTCTGTACACAGATACGGATAGTTTGATATACGAGTTTAGCGTTGAAGATATTTACTCTTATATCAAACAAGATATTCATAGATTTGATACTTCCGATTACGACCCTCATAACAAATATCATATCCCATTATCAAATAAAAAGGTTCCTGGTCTTATGAAAGATGAAAACAATGGTGATATCATGCTAGAGTTTGTAAGGCTTAGATCTAAAATGTACACTTACAGAGTTCAGGATAGGGTAATAAAAAAGTCAAAGAGATCTTCCTTAGCAAGTATTAAGCAAATTTCTTTTGATGATTATAAGAATGCTTTGTTTTATAAACAGACTGTACAGAAACAGCAATGTTTAATTAGATCAGTCAAACATGATGTCTTTACTATTAAACAAAACAAAATTGTTCTTAATCCAAGTGATGATTAAAGAATTCTTAGTACCTCAGCCACTGATTCTAAGTCTTGGGGTATAACTATACACTTAGAAATGACTTGTAAAGCTTCAACCACTGGCTCAAATAAAGAATGCAATTTATTTTATCCCGGTTAACATAATACTTTTTTTTAGTTATAAAAACTTTAGTGTTATGTTTATACCTGCACAAGTACACCGTTTTCTTTTTTGGATGTGTCTAAAATAGGATAGCTTTCAATCTGTCCAAGTTGAACTATATTAGTATAAATGTATTATAGAGAAAAATAATAGTAACCGTTCTGTTAAAAAAATCCAGTTTGTTAATAATATACCAGTTAGTTTACTTGAGAAATGTATAACAAAACTTTTATTTAAATTGCTTGTAAATATTAGCGGTTCTACTGACACAATTTGACAATGTTTATGACTGTTTACTAAATCACTTAATAATTCCAACATGTAAAAAATATTTAAGCAAAAATTATTATAACTCATTAACAATCAAACATTTGACATTGTAAAAAAAACATGTAAAATAATAAATAGACTGTAATTGCTAAATGATTTATTGTTTTTTTTCTTTTTCATAATTTGTAAAGGTACAGTAATAATGTAATTATAATATTCTTATGCTGTTTGAGAGCGGATTGTATTTGACTATCTTATCATGAAGTATAAGGCAATGACAAGATGTATTTGGCAAAACGTTTCTGCTAGTTTCAAATTCTAATCTAATATCGACAGTACCAGATTTTAACGCTTCGTTTTGTCTAGAACAATCTATGACTACTAATGGTGCAATACTTCGTAAATCTTCAGGATTCCTATTTCTTTTTCCGTTGGCTGGTCTGCTTTGCTGTCGGTCTTTGCACTGACTTATTTTATCGTCCACCTGCTTTTATGGTATGCTTCTTATGTGCCTCTTCTTTTCTTTGGAAACTGCGACTGTTGACTTTTCGGTCTTTTTAGCAATTCCTTTTCTCGATTATTTGTTTGAGATGACTCCTGTTACTGCAGTTTGAAGTACCTCATTTTTTTACCAGATCTCCCCCTCTTCTCGTTCCCTTAGCTCACCTGAAGCTAGACAGTTCTGTCCTGTTTTGGTTACTGCTAGTTTTCTTCCTCGTTCCAATTCCTACTTTTTGGTTTTCTGCAGGAAACCACTTCTTCTTTTCTTGAGGTTTGAAAACTTTAATGTTTCTTTCTAAGATACATCCGTTTCTTGACGACTCTGTAGTGTCGATGCCGTTCCATCTTAGTCCTCATTGATGGTTTATTACCCGTCTTCCCTGCCTTCGCCTTTCTTCCGTTGTTGTAGTACTTGGTTCCCTCCAGTGAATGTGTGGTGTCGCTTTCTCTGATAGTCTGATCGTTACCACTAGTGGTTTTTCGAACCGGATGAAATTTTGTTCTTAGAATAAAATTTCTTGCTATTAAACAGTCAAAGATATTTTGCTTAGTAAAATGTTATCCACATTGTGTTTGCGTGGCGAGGAAGGGTTTACTAACGTGTCAGAACTAAACAGATACATCAAATGTTGTGCTCCAGGCCATTGTAAATATATGTGTATATGTTAGAATAAATAGGATAGAAATTTAGTACACATCCAGTTAAATTACGCAAATACCCGGACATTTTACTAGTATAGATCTAGTTACCATAACGCTTTATACTAATCTCACCAAAATAAATCCGTGCGAGAGGTGGAACAGCCAAGGTGGTGTGTAATTAAACGCAAATATTCAGTTCACACATTTACTCTAATAAGAAGCCGTGCTGCTTAAATTTAAGTGAACCACATGCATCTAACTCGACGGCTCGAGCAGGACTGCCATTAATGTCAGGTAGTGTTCCCTAACCCGACTGGAGTTGGCAAATGCTACAGTCACAACTTGCAGTTGACACAGAACTTCGAAATTAAATCGCCATGAAAAATTACGACTACCATATGTACTTCACACACAAAAATTAAAATAAACAATGTTTGAATGTTGACTAATTTAATATCTTACTGGTTTCATTAATATTACAGAGTTTGTTAATAACTTGGAACTGTTCGTAAATACAATATTATTATAAATTGATTTGAAAAGTTATTTTAGTAAAAACTATAATAGTAGGAAAATGCAGAGTATTTTGGTAGGCTTCTTATCAGGATAAAGATGAGAATTGAAATAGAATATTCTAAATTTTTTGAGTTAAGTTGTAACGAATGCAATTATATTTCTAATCTAGAATAATCTAAATGTGTAGAATAAATTCGGGATTCAAATAAGAGAATCGCATAAATTCTGTTTGATCTAAATTCATCATAAATAATTTATCCGTCGGCGTTAGATCAATCTTATCCGAAGTAAACTGCTTGTCAAAGTTGCTTACATCCTTGCGATGTTTTTGGAACAATAAAACTATTAACTAAATTTCATAAAATGGAACAATAAATGCATATAGTGTAATGGTCGTATTTTAATTTCTTGCATCTTTCTCAATCACTATTTGTATCTACATCGTCTTTTGGAGAGAATTAATCCGTTAATACACCTGCATGTTCAAAGTCTTTATGGAAAAATTCAATAAGTTTAGTGTTTTGTTATTTTCTTTATTTAATTTGAAGTTACTATGTTAACACATTGCTTACTGGAGGATATATAAAAATAGTTATTTATTATACAAGAGAAAAAAGTACTAGATTTTAGCTCAAAGTGTGTTTGTTTCCTGACGCGAACCGGAGGGAGACAAAACACCGAGAGTTAAAATCTTACATTTTTACCCGTGTATAATACACTATTTTTTTCTGTGATGGGCAAAACGATGATTTAATATTGAAAAGAACATTACAATATATTAAAGTCAAAAAAATTAATTGATGTCAAAGTCAAGTTTCAAACAAGTAGGCTTTTGTACTTATAGGGACAGTTAAACTTGTGTTGCTAAGGAAACCTTTAAAGTAATTAAATATATGTCAATTTAATTTTGTCAGTGATTACTTATTTGCACATACCTGGGAAAAAGTACTCATTTTTTCCTGAGGAAAAAAGGAAATTCATAAAAAGTGACATTTTGTTATCTGTCAAGAAACATTAAATGACAAGTTTTTTCTCGTCACAGAAAAACGTTTTAGTATACAGCGTGTTCCGGACTTGACTCCCCAGGCATATAACTTGTTTATTTAGAAAAATAGCTATAATGAACCTTGTATATTTGTGGACGGGCAGAGGTTCTCTGTGGGATAGTTCTACAAAAATTTCAAAATTTACACGGGTGTACAAGCTGTTAATCTTAATCTTTATAAGGTGTATTTTATCTTTATAATTCTTTCGTTTAGGTGTTTCAGTTTCTATACATCATAGAGTGAAGTAGTTTATATAAAGATATCTATTAGGGTGTTACGAGATACGTATAAAACCACTGTAATTTCTTTCAGAAGTTAACCATAGATGCAATTTTTCCATATTAAAAATAAATACTTCTGGAGACTTCCAAACTACCTCTGAACTCTAACTTCAGTGGGATGAGACTAACAGGGGGGTCTTTATAAATACGAAAATGTCAGACGCCACTAGACTCGAAAGATTTATATCAAATTTTAATGTTAAAAGTTACCTTCTTAATAAATTGTTAAGTTAGTAAATTTAATAAAAGTCTGAAGGAAGAAATGTATGAATATTTATTAAATTAAAGATTATTCTCTTTTTGTTACAGGTATTTACAATTCTAAATTAAGTTTTCTTCAAGTAATGTTAGCTGAAGATGGAATTTATGTCAAGTTATAATGTTACATTTATAATGACTTATGAATGTATTTTAGTTCCGAATGGACCTGCACTTTGACGAAGTTCTAGATTACTGGAACAGGTAAAATGGCTTGCGTGTTCTAATGAATAAAGATCCAAACTACAGGTCCAACCAAAGTAGTAGGGTCGTTAATGAGGAACCAGACTAAGACAGGTCCCCCAAAAGAGAGACGCGGCTCTTTCAGTACTTAGATTGGCAGAGACCATAGGGCAACGGGAAACCACCACATTACCTCCCAAGTACACAGTGTTCTTAAATTGTAATAAACATGATGACATTCTCTGGGGTAAAAGCTTCCGGAGTTAAAATAGTCCCCCATTCGGATCTCTGGAAGGGGACTATTTTGGATGATGCAATCGGAAAGATTAGAATAAGAGTCGGGAACATTTTGCAAGTCGGAGCGTGGAATGTTAGAAATATGAAGCAAGTAGGTAAGCTAGAGAACCTGAAAATTGAAATGCGTAGGTTAGCACTAGACATAGTAGGGATCAGCGAAGTTCGGTGGCCAGATGCGAGGGACTTTTGGAGTGGAAACTTCCAGGTAATTCATACAGGATCAGAAGAAGGGAATTCGGGTGTGGGGATAGTTATGCAAAAAAGGATAGGACAATGTGTAGAAAATTACTTACAAAAGAACGAAAGAGTACTCATGGTTAGATTAGAATCTAAACTGGTGAACACAGTAATAATACAAGTATACATGCCCACCTCTAGCTACAGTGACAAAGAGGTAGAAGCGACAAAGATATCGAAGACATACTAAGATATGTAAAGGGACATGAAAATTTAATAATTATGAGGGATTTTAATGCAGCGGTAGTTGAGAGTAGAGAAGAAGTGGTAGTTGGTTTATTTGGTTTATGCACGAGAAACGACAGGGGAAATAGGCTGTTAGAATTTTGCAACAAGAACAATTTAATCATCGCAAACACATTATTTCAACATCGTGCTAGAAGATGATATACGTGGAAGATGCCAAGAGATATGGGAAGACATCAGAAAATTACATTCTTGTTAGGTAACGGTTTAGGAATCGAGTAAAAGACTGTACAAGCTATCAGAAGCAGATATTGACACTGACCACAAATTTGAAAAAAGGGAAACAGAAAAGCCGCTCTGATTTTGAAAAAGATAAAGATATACACAAAAGATTTGAAAAAAAGTCAAATGAATTGCTGAAAGATATCGGGGTAATTTTTATTCTAAGGAAATAGAAACAGAATGGAATAACATTAAATCCAGCTTAACTATTGGGCCTAGAGATATTTTGGGTGTTAATGCGGCAGTTAACTTCGATAACCACAGATGGTGAGATAAGTAGACATGTATATGAAAATAATAAGAATAGCGGAAACCTTCAAGTACTTACTGAGTTATTAGATTTAGCAGTGTTCGAAGAATTAGTAGTAAAAAACGACGATTTTTGACAGGAGGTCGTATCTGTCTAATAAAAAACCATTGCGATGCACAGCACACTTTTAACTAAGTTTTAGTGGTACATCAATAACACAGAGTAACTAAAAGGCTGAATCGTGACAAACCTAATGACATTTAATGTCCACAAGGCGGATACGAGTTTAACTGCAAGCTACCATTCAACTGACGTGCAAATTGGGATTATTGAAACACAACAAAATCAATTATCATAGGTTAGATAAGGTTATTGCATTTTTATCAACTATTCATATGCTGTAATTATGTTATAACTAACAGTAAATTAACTATAAATACAAACGGAACATACCGCCCACCAAAATGCAAGGCATTTTTGAAAGGAAAATAATGACCAAGGGTTTGACGGAAATGTAGAAAAGACGAACAAAAGAAAAAATTAAACTAATGCGAAGAAAGAAAAAGAAACAATTAATGCAAACAGAACACAAATTACAAACAAGGTAATGACAGAGGTTAGCGACAGGGCAATTCAGCTAACCTTGAGCGATCTTGATAGTGACAACGCGAACGACACTATCAGTTACCGGAAGTATCGCCCAAACACGTCCAAGGCACCAACGAAGAAGTGAAACGTTTTCGGCTTTAATTAGCACTAAGATATCCAAAAGAACTTTAAGGAGACGTTTTGTGCCATTTGGACTGTTGCTGGAACATATGCAAATACTCCTTTGACCAACCGGACCAAAAATCTTGATGAATTCGTTAGAGCAATTGACAACAAGAAAGGCAGTTGAGCGGATGGTCAAAAAGGGCGGGCTCCGGAGTGGCGGTTACAAGGTGCCAAAGTCAAAAAGTGATCAGGCGTAAGACAGCTCAAATCATCGAGGTCATTGCTCAACGGGGTGAGAGGACGCGAGTTCAAGATGGCAAAAAAAATCGTTGAGTATACGCAAGCAAAGGAATCAAAGCATTGTGCAATTCAGAAGACGGCAGAGGTCCGGAATACCTTTTGTATGAGTGACGTAGATTTTGACGAAAACGGAAAATCCAAGCAACGATGCGCGTAATAGGGAAAGGAAGCGTGATTTTCTAGAATTGATTGAGTCCAACAAGATGTTACAGCAGTGGATAAAACAATAGAGCGTTGTTCAATGAGAACTTTAGGAATATGTGGACTGTAAGTTTCGAAGGACTGGAACAAGGTTGGTGAAGCCGCCCACCATAAAGAACATTGGCACAAGTCGGTAGGGAGTAAACCACGTGACCCGACATCGGCAGGATTCTTGGTGGTGGAGATGTGATGCCAAGAGGTGTGAGACATGTTTCCCTGAATGTAAGCAAGACGATTGGCGACGAAAGTCTTCCAACGCTGCGCCGGGGAACGAATCCACGAAAGCACTACCATGGAGTCAGACCAACAGTAAACTTTATGAAAGTTAAGGTTAAAATCAAAGGTTTTGAGAACAAAGATTAATAATTTGGATGCTAATGCCGCGGCCAACAATTCGAGCCGGGGCAAAGAGATTGTTCGAAGAGGAGCGACTTTAGACTTGGCACACACTAAGCGAACCTCAACAGCGGAAGGAGTAACAAAGCGAAAATAAACAACAACACAGTAGCCACGTTTGGAAGCTTTAGCAAAGCAGTGAACTTCGCACATAGTAAACTGTGGCGGGATTAACAAACGGGGTAAAACGAAATCCTATGGAAACGGTAACTCATGCAAGTATCTTTCCCACAAATGGAGGAAGTCGGGAAGAGTGGGAGCATTCCATTTTAATTTTAACGACCATAAACGTTGAATGAAGTGTTTTATCAGGAAAGTAAGGGGGGATAAAAGTCCTATGGGGTCAAAAATACGGGATAAGTTTGAAAGTAGGTTGCACTTGGTACAGGAGGTACTTAGTGGCTGAACTGGAAAACAAAAATTATCTGAGGTGGGGTTCCATTGAAGACCTAGAACTTTTAGGGGTTGAGTGTCAGGGTCCTCAAAGGAGCGGGGTTGCGCGAATTGTTGCGTAGCAGAGAAAATTTTTTAATAATTCGGGATGTTACTTGACCATTTATGAAGTTTGAAACCACCCAGTTTTAAAAGAGCAATTAGTTGATTACTTAGATCGAGGGTTGATTCAATAGAATCTCCACCAGTAGCGATGTCATCAATGTAAGTATGGTGGCGAAGAGCGAAAGCAGCTAACGGATAAAAATTCCCTTTGTCTATGGCCAACTGCAGAAGCGTGCGTATGGCAAGAAAGGGAGCACAATTGATTCCAACGTATCTGTATTTAATTGAAGATCTTGAATGGGTTCCTCAGGGGAGAAGTGCCAAACAATTCGTTGAGTCACACTGAGCGGGATTTACAAGGATTTGTCAATACATTTGACGAATATCTGTAGTAATAACATAAGGATGAAGGCGAAATTGTAACAAAATTTCAGTAATATCTGATTGAAGATTGGGCCCAACAAACAAATATCATTTAAGGAAGATCGAGATAGAGTTTTAGCGGAAGCGTTGAAAACTACACGTAGTTTAGTACTTATTCTTTCTGGTTTCACAACACAATGATGCAGGATGTAATAAGAAATGCCAGATAGAGAACCAACTTGAACAGGTTGCATTGTTTGGAATTTAAATAGTCGCTCATAAACGAAACGTAGTGTTTATAAACTGCAGGCTGTTTAATTAGATAAAATCACAAATCATTGTAAGGCAAGATCACGACTACCTGGAAAAAAATGGGTCTTGAAATCTAAATGGCAGTGAGACGATATATCGACCCTGTTCATTGCAGTGAAACGTATCAACAAAATGTTTTTCAACAAAAGTTTCTTCAGGCATGAAAGGTTGAGAGGCGGGGACAGCTTTGACTTCCCAGAATTTAGCGACAATATCTTCTAATGGGGAAGTAGAATCTGTCATACAAGACAAGCTAGTTACTTCAGAAATGGGCGAGAAAAGTATGCTTTCCATTAAAACATATCCAAAAATAGTATTGATAGTAACAGCTTGATTGCTAGCACCCTGGATGCAACCGTCTAATAACACTTGGGGGAAAATATTTGTGCCAAGTAAGAAATCGATGGGCCCTGATTGAGCAACGAGCGGATCAGCTTGCTTGAGATTAGCCAGATGAGTGAAATGTTGTAAAGAAATATTAGAAGTAGGTAAATTTTTATAAATTTTGGGAAGTACTACAGCTTGAAAATTAATAATCGGTGAAGAAACACCTATTGGTTTAAGAAGGGCGACATCGTAATGCAGAGCGCATGAAGCCTAAACCACTAAGGGTAAGGGAATGCGGAGTAGTACGAAAACCTAAACGTTTCACACTATTTTGCGAAATAAAAGAAGTCATGCTGCCCGAATCGAGTAAACCGCGAAATTTTTGGAAAGAACCAGAGTAATCAGCAATTTCCACTATAACGGTGGAAAGTAAAATGACTGAAGTTTTAGCTAAGGAATTAAATAAAACGACATTCGAAGTTGATGGACCACTTCAGCTAAAGGAAGTCGATGATTCCTCAGCGGCAAGAGGAGTCGATGGGTTGTAGCGGTCTTGAGTAGCGGGACTAATAGAAAATGAAACTTTGCACCTTACTCTTTTCTCGATGTTATAAAAAGAGTAATTGCACGACGAAGTATAAGAAATACTTCGGCACAGCTTGCATCGACCTTTATGGTTTCAGAGGCTGCATGAGACTTGAAATCACAGGGTAAGGGGGGTGTTTAGAGAATATCTGAATGTTAAAGATTTAAATATCAAGACACTGGTTTACACAACTGTAAAATAACTTAGAAAAACAAAAGTTAAACCACTATAAGAGAAATTTGACTAAATATGTATATTAATACTCGATTATTACAATTTCAAAGGCATGTATAAGATATACGCTGGTGTCATTAACATAGTAGACATCGCTATATATTTTAACATGATATAATTCACATATTTAATAAAACGTACACGAGAAAATTTCTATAGAGAAACCAAAATAAATAATCTCTGTTTAGAAACTCAAAATTTTACTTAATGCGGGAGTAAATCAAAAAGTGATCCTAATTGTAATAATGTCATGTAACAAATGCACATGAAATGAAAGTTCAAGTAATAAACCTTTTCATCATAAGAAGCTTCATGAAGTTCGAATGTTTACATATTTTTAGGTTATGTATTAGAGAATTTTATTTGAAATCGTTTAAGATAAGATTATATATTAGAGAATTCTATTTGAAATCAATTAAGGTAAGTAAAAGGTAATTAATAATCAATACAAAATATTTGTAGTGACAAAGACAAATTTAAATAGAGGTTAGGCCTCTTTATTTTAACAGAAAAACGGTAAGGTAAAAGTTTTAATCTCATACTACCTGTAGTATCAGTAACTGAACTAATACTAAGTTACTTAATTTATAGGAATCCTTCAATATCCAGGAAACTGAGACATCCTGCGTTGGAGGATCTCTTAGAGTAGGTACAAAACAACATGTGGTCGACTTCAAATGTTGTCTTTAACAGACTTCTGTTCCATAAAATTAAACTTGAAGGTATTTTTCAATAAGATAATAACTGAGCATCATTATGTAAAGTAGAAGGAAACGAAATATAAAATTCTTGTGATGAGTGTTATTTTACATCATCTGGTTGTGCGACAAGCAACTTTTCCATGTGGAAAATCCGAATGAGAGAAAACACGTCGCCGTGACGCATATTTGACCGGAGCATACTTGACCGGAAAATAAACCGGAGGACCCTAGAAAATTCAGTTGTGTTACAAAAGTGAAAATTTAACACGAGGTGCAAAGGAAAATTAATCTATTAATATCTTACCATCAGTATAAATATTTGATGGGCTTAACGAATCAACAACTTCTTTATCCATTGTACAACACCTCTAGAACTATATTTAAATGTTAATTTAGGATTTATAATTAGAAAATTTACATACCAGGTAAACACATGAGGCAAGATAGAAGTTCAAATCACAAATGGCCAACAGTGCTAGATAAGCAATCAGATATCAGAGAAATGAAAATTTGACACTTCAAATAAATTATTTTCGGCCATCTTCGGGATGGACGATCTCTAGTGATTATTCTCAATAATACAGAATTTAGAACCACACCAGTTGTGACTTTGGAATAAACACTTCAGAAATAACCAATAGGAAAATTTCATATAGATATAATAATTTGTACTATGTAACAAATTAGTAACTTGTGGATTAAAACTAATAATCCAGGATTGTACGAAATAAATTCTTATAGAAAATATATTATATAATAAAGAGAGTAATTTTATATTTAAATGTAGGTATAAACATTTATATGCTAATAGTGCCAAGCACAGATGTAACATGCTAAAATATAAGCAAAAAGGCATGTTACACTGCCCCGGACCAAGGAGAAAAAAATATGACGTTAGGAATATTTTTATATATATATATATATATATATATATATATATATATAGTAGATATGGGTAAACCAATGGGGGAAAAGAAAGAAAAAAAGATACTGAAAATAAACTTAAAAGTATGAGTGATGTGATATCTGACGTGTATCACCCGTCCCGAGGGAGACTAAAATTGGTAAAGACAAAATAGGTAAAGACAAAATCGGTAAAGTCTAATCACTCATATAATTAAATTAAAATAATAAATATTAGGGTTTGGGTCTAAAAGGGCGGTTTGGGACAAAGAGGGCGGTTTGCAAACCTTAAGGGGAGGTGGGGGTCTAAAATTAAAATACTAAAGTGTATTTTACAAAGTTACTAATGAGGGAAGATATTTAGATAAGGGAATATAATTTTTAAGTAAAAGGCAAATTATTAAATATTTAATTTATTTCGATGCCAGTATATGGCTTAAGATCCTTGATGTGCCAATTATTTGTTTTGGTTCCATCAGGTCTAGTTAAATTATACACCAAGGAAGACAATTTTTTGTTCACGGTGCATAAAATATATTTTGGAGCTAACTTTGAGGTAAAAGTTTCTCTTGCTTTAGATAACACTTTGTTAGTTCTCCATACAAAGTCACCGATATTAAATGAAATTGGTCTACGTCGAAGGTTATATCGATTAGACATTTTTTTATATGCTGAATGCAGTCTATTTTTAACATCTTTGAATAAGTTAAAGAAACCTTGTTGATCTGTGGAATATGCAACTCTATCTTCAGGCATTATATCGACGTCTTCAGAAGGTTTATATGACGAACTATACAATTTTCCTGAGATAGGAACGTGTCTACCAAAGACGAGAAAATTTGGAGAACAACCGATTACTTCATGCTTAGCAGAGTTTATAGCATACTGTATTTTTGCCAAGTTTTCATCCCACAAATTTTGTGTTTCAACGTAAGATCTTATTGCGGTACCAACAGTTTTGTTTATCCTTTCTACAAAATTGCACTGAGGAGAATATACTGCAGTATACCAGATCTTTTCAACATTATATTTATTACTTAAATTTTTAAAAATATTTCCAGATAATTGAGAACCATTATCGCAAATTATAAATTTGGGGACACCAAAAGTTAAAAATATATTATTTTCTACATGTTTTTCAATGTGTTGTGCTTTAGCACTACGTAAAGGAAAGAGCAAAGTAAATTTGGAAAACCAGTCTCCAACAACAAGTATCCATTTGTGGCCTTGTTTTGAACGAGGTAGGGGACCTATGAGATCTAGTGCTATTGTATGAAATGGGAAATGGACATCTTTTTCCTTTCCTACTAATCCTAAAGGTTTCTGATTTGACGATTTTTGTGCACCACAAACAAGACAATTTCGACAATATCTGAGAACATCATATTTCAACTTTGGCCAATAATGGGCTTCTTGAATTCTAGCTAAAGTTTTATAAAAGCCAAAATGACTAGCTGTAGGAGGATCATGATATGCTAATATGACGTCATTTCTTTGTTGTATAGGTATTAAAAGTTTCCAATTACTAATGTTTGTATTTAAAGGTAGATTTGTAGGTATAAATTTATATAAAAGATTATTTTCTATTTTCCATTGTGGATAGGTATTGGGTGAATTTATTATTTTATTTCTTAAAGATATGTAATATTCATCGAGATTATTTTGATTTATATCTAAAATATTTAAGTTTAATGTGTCTTCTGGAGTCGAACGACTAAGTGAGTCAGGTATTACATTTAATTTACCCTTTCGGTGAATTAAGTCAAAGGTATGCTGTCGCAAACGAGTTGCCCATCTCGCTAGTTTACCAGAGGGATTCTGTATATTATTAAGCCACAGGAGGCTGTGGTGATCAGTTATTACTGTAAATTTAGTGCCTTCTATCCAGGGACGAAATCTCTCTATAGAAAAAATTACAGCAAGGCATTCACGTTCTGTAACTGAATAGTTACGTTCAGAACGAGTGAGAGATCGACTAGCATATGAGATAATGCGATTCTCTCCATTCAAATTTTGTAATAAGACACCGCCTAGACCTGTATTTGACGCATCAGCCTCTATTATAAAAGGTTGACTAAAATCGGGTTGACATAAAATTGGATCAGATACTAAAATCTGCTTTATATTTAAAAATGACGATTCTGCTTGAGAAGTCCAAACTATTGGTTCCTTTTTCTTCTTTCCTTTTAATAAATCATTAATTGGAGATAATAAAGTTGAAAAAGACTTCACAAATCTTCTATACCAACTGACCATACCGACAAAACGTTTTATTTCAGTGGTTGTTGTTGGTCTTGGATAATTTACCATGGCAGAAATTTTGTCTGGATCTGTTTTTATTGAATTCGACCCTACAATATATCCTAGATACTTTAATGACTTTTTGAAAAATTCACATTTGTCTAAATTTAAAGTTAAATTCGCTTCTTTTAAGCGGTCTCTTACGGTTTCTAATAATTTAATATGTTCAGCGAACGTGGAAGACACTACTACGATATCGTCGAGATAACAGAAAATGTTTGGCTCCAGTTCGGGTCCAAAAATTGTATCAACTAAACGTTGTTGTGTTTGAGCACTATTCCTCAAACCAAACGGGACAGTAACAAATCTAAATTGACCTGTAGAGATGACACTAAAGGCTGTTTTATCTTTCGATTCTTCAGTTAAAGGAATTTGCCAAAAACTATGTCTTAAATCCAAACTTGAAATATATGTAGCACCTCTAAGCATATTTAGAATACGGTCTACATTAGGCATAGGATAGCTATCATGAGTAGTAATTTCGTTTAAAGCTCTTCCATCAAAGCAAACTCTATAATCACCAGAAGGTTTCTTTACTAATAAAACTGGGGAACACCAGGGTGAGTTACACTTTTCTATTACATTTAAAGCTAGCATCTCATCTAATTTTTCATTTAAAATTTTTGACATAAAGGGAGACATTGGATATGGACGTTTCCTAATAAGTTTAGTATCACCTGTGTCTATATTCATATATATTTTATCTGTTCGACCTAAATTATATGTATTACTAGCAATTTTATTAAAGGAATCTATTATTTGTTTAGCTTCAGATAATTCTGATGGATGTAAATCTTCTAAGGTACTGAGTTTATTATTTAATTTAGAAATTTCTGATAAATCAGGACTATCTAATAATGGTATTAAGGTATTTGATTTGGAAAAAGCTTCCCAGGAATCATTTTTAAAATTTAAGGTAATTTCAAATTTCTTTGCGAAATCTGTTCCAAAGATAAATGAATGAGGTAAGGTAGGTACTATAAGGCATGTAATAAAACGACAAACTTCGTTTATAAAAATAGGTAAATCTACGGTACCATCAACTTTTTGTGGGGTACCATCAGCGGTAAATAATTTATGTTTTGATAAAGTGAAAATTTTTAGGTTTAAATCTTTAATTAAAGGTATACCAAGAGATCCTATTACAGAAATATTACTTCCAGTATCAAACAATGCAGTGATATCTGTATCTATTAACTTAACTTTAATATAGGGTCTGTTATCAGATGGTTTAGATATAAAATTATAAGGTTCAACATAAAATTTTGTTGATTTATAAAAATTTTTAACTGTGTTTAACCATTTTAACCAGTCACTATTATTTTTAAATTTAGAAGTAGTAACTAAATTTTTATTATTTTTATTTTTAAAGGTAGAAATTAAATTTTTATTTGTTTTATGTATTTCTGTAGCCTTTAGGGAATATGTACAAGATCGACTACTTGTCCTGTACCGACTATTTAGTTTTTTGAACATTTAGGACAGTTATTTATAGTTACTTGTGGGAAACCACATCTGTAGCAAAATATTTTTCTTATTTGTCTACAATTTGAATAGGTATGACCTTGTCGTCTGTAATTAAAACATGTGACTTGAGTTGGTGTAAAGTTATTAGAAAAGTTTTGAGTTCTATGTATTAGGGGTTGTATTTTAGGTAAATTTGTATTTACTGGATAGTTATTTTTATATTTAGGAATGGAGGTAACATTATTTTTTATATCATCATTTGTTGAATTTATTTGAGGTATAGAGGTACTAAAATTTTTATTATAATATGTGGTTCTAGGATGAACACTCCTTGATGGTTGAAATTTAGTATTTCTTTGCGATAAATAATTTATTTTATGTATCGGTTGTATATTTTGAAACAATTTTTGTTTATTTACCCTTATTAGGTGAGATATTAGGTAAGGTATTTTTATTTTCAATAAAAGTGGAGGTATTTGGTTGTTTTTCGTTATCAATTGAAATTGCTAAATTTTTTAATCTAAACGATTCTTGTAATCTTTGTGCAGTTATTATTAATTCTTCAATTGTATTGTAGTGTTCTCTTGGGGTCTTTTGTAGGGGTGATTAAATCAAAGTCGAAGACCATTTCACATGTTTAATTTACTGGTCACTTTAAGGTGCAGTACAACTATTACATTGGGAGGTTTGACTTATAATCAATCCTATTCTATATTAATACTTAACTGCTAACAATTATTTTGCAACTATGCTTATTTACTAATTCAAATTACACCTAGCCTAGAGTTCGTTGCACGTGTACTTCCTGATTGTCTTCCTGTACAATTTCCGCACTTTTCACTTCTTATACAAGTCACTCACCTTTTAAATGCTTAAACTTAATACAATGTAATAACTATAAATTATTCGGCTATTACACCATCACACCTCCACGGGTGCACTAAAAATTTTGTTTTCAAAATAAAATTTTCTAAATTACAATACGTTATATAATTTTGTCCTATTCTTATGGATTTCTACTAACTTATTATCTATCTTAACTATAACATTAGGATTCTTATCTAAAACTACTTCATATGGGCCTACAAATATTGGATCTCTTTTATTAAGAGATGTATTCTTAATCAACAACTTATCTCTAATTTATAATTAACATGCTTAGTTTTGATATCAAACTTATGCTTTCGTTTACTTTTGGATTGTAATAAATTATATCTCGCTTCATTTGCAGCGACTTGCAATCTATACTTTAGTTCTGCTGGATAATTATCAAAATTATAAAGTGGGTCTACTGAGTTTACTACGTTTGACGGTATTTGATTAATTTTCCCAAACACTAATTCGTGCGGGGTATATTTAGTTTCAGTATGCACTGAATTATTGTATGCAAAACACCAATAAGGTATCCAACTGCTCCAATTATTTGAATACTGCGGACATTGGATCCTTAAATATGCTGCTAAATTTTTATGTGAGTTTTCGAGCGCACCGATAGTTTCGTGATGATACGCTGTAGAATTTAATTGTTTTATATTTAATAATTTGCACATTTCCTTAAAAATCTCCGACATGAACTCTGAACCTTTATCCGTTAAAATTTCGCGTGGGATGCCGTAGCGTAAAATAAAATTCTCGACAAACGCTCTAGTTACACTTTCAGTCTCTTTGTTTGGTAATGGATATGCTTCTACAAATTTACTTAAATCACACTGTAGTGTCAAAATATACCTGTTTCCATTTGCATCTGGTTGCAATGGTCCAACTAAGTCTAAAAAAACTTTTTCGAAAGCTTCGGAAGCTGTGGTTGTAATTATCATCGGCTGTTTGCTAATATTTGAATGTTTATGTCTTTGACATTCGTCACATTTTTTAATAAATGTTTCTACATCCTTTCGCATACTTGACCAAAAATAGTATCGCTTTATATTATTGTATGTTCTATTGATGCCGCGTGACCTCCGTAGGCAATAAATGAAAATCATTAATGATTAATCTTTGCGTTTCTGAGTTTTTAATATTAGTGACTTCCCTAATCACACTAATTCGTATGTCATTTTTTAAGTAAATTGCGGCCGGCTTTACAGTTATTTAAAATGACTTCGATTCTTCGTTTTTATAATAATAAATTCCGGAATTGTAAATTCTCTACGAAGAAATTGCAGGTCTCTCAACGACGCTTCGAAGGCTGACGCTGATCGAGATCCTTGCTTCAAATAAACTATATTTTTACTCCTATCATAAATTGATAATACATGCATGTAAACAAAATTATTTCCTTTATTGGATTTAATGATTCTGTTAAACTCCTCCTCTGATACAAATCGTAATTCTGTTGCATCCTTCGGATGCTTCAAAAGTTCAACAATGTTGGGGTGATCAGTCCCATCATCATTTGATGCTTTTGATTCGACTTGAAAGTCGCCTAATTTTCTACTTTGGGCTCTTGTTGTTACATATACTTTTTCGTGAACCGCTCGCTCCATATTCTTTAAATAATCTGAATCTATAATAATTCTAGATAAAGCGTCCGCTGTCACGTTTTCTGTACCCTAATATACGTTATTGTAAAATCATATTCTTCTAATGTTAACCTAAATTTTGTTAATCGACTAGATGGATTACTCATACCAAATAAGTATACTAACGGTCTATGATCCGTTAAAATTTGAAATTTTTGCCAAATAAGTATGGTCTAAATTTTTCACTGCCCAAACTATAGCTAATAACTCTTTTCTATTGTACAATAATTTATTTCGGCTTTGTTAAGTGCTCTACTTGCGTAAGCTACTGGCTTGTCGTCGCTATTCGACAAAACTGCTCCTAACGCGTAACCTGATGCGTCCGTGCGTAAGATGAATGTACTATTATCTGAAAAATCTGGGTATTGCAATATTGGTGGGTTTGTTAAAGTTGTTTTAACAGTTCGAATGCTGCTTGACATTCATTGGTCCATTGGAAAGTTACACCTTTCCTAGACAATTTGTTTAACGGTGCTGTTATTTCAGCGAATTTTGGAATAAATTTTCTATAGTAATTGGCAAATGCTACAAACCTTTTAACGTCGTTTGCGTTAAGTGGCGTTGGATAATTTTGCATGACTGCAATTTTTTCTGGATCTGGTTGTACACCTTGTGCCGTTATAACGTGTCCTAAATATAAAATTTCCTTCTTTAAAAATTCACACTTTTTTGGATTTAATTTTAAATTGACTTTTCTTAACCTATTGAGTACTTTTACTAAATTTGTATTGTGCTTTTCTAAACTATCTCCGAATACAATTAAATCATCCAAATATGTAAAACAATTCTCGTAATTTAATCCTGATAAAGCTACTGTCATCGCTCGTGCAAAAATACTCGGGCTTACTTTTAACCCCATCGGTAACCTAGTCATTTGAAATTGTCCTTTGTCTGTACTAAATGCCGTACACGGTCTGGACTGTTCTTGTAATCCTATCTGATAATAACTTTGATATAAATCTAAACGTGAAAAATATATCGCACCTCCTAACGAATCTAAAATTGACTCGATACTTGGTAGCGGAAATTTGTCATCTTGCAATTTAGTGTTTAATTGTCTATAATCAATAACTACGCGCCCTTTTTTGTTTCCTAAACTATCCGGTTTTTTCGGTACTATTAGTAGTGGTGACGACCACGCACTTTGTGCGGGTTCTATTATCCCGTCATGTAACATTTTATCTACTTGCTTTCCTATATCATTTGTCTGTGAATATGGTAACCTATACGGTTTAACGTACGTTGCTGTAGCATCTGTTTGTAATTGAATATGCTGCTTACTTATGTTTGACTCGGTTAGTAGGTCATTGTCGACATAAAATACGTCTGCAAACTTAGCAGAAATCTTATGAATGGTGGTTTGTTCTTCGCTATTTAAACCTTCGACGTTAATGTCTTTTAATAATTTATCAATACGTTCAACTGAGAATTTTGACTCTTCAAATTTAACTATCTTGTAATCTGAAAGTCGTTCGATGGTAGGTTTAAAATTTCGTAACTTAATTTCAGTGTCGTTCGTATTCAATAATTTTACTGGTATAAAATTTTAACTGGCTTTACAACTACGTTTGCTAAAATACACCTTCGCACAATTCTTGTGATCTTATTACGCATTCCTCTTTGCAATTTATTGTAAAATATTTGATAATCTCGCATCGTGGTGGGATTATTGTATATAAATCTTCGTTTGCTAATAATGGAATTGACGTTGATACATCATTACTTACGAAAGTAAATTTATAATTTTATAATCGATATTTGATCTGTATTTATTAAAAATCTGATCCTATTACTCCGTTTACGTCCGATTCGAAATCGTTCATTACAACAAAAGTATGATTAATTGAGATATTCCCTAATTTAATTGGTAGATTTACTGTTCCAATTGCTTTTGTTTTACCCGATACTCCTTGAATAAAAATTTGCTTATTTGTATCAATATTTATCTTAGTTGTTAAACTAGAAATGAAAATAACGCTTACTGATGCTCCTGTATCTAAAATTAATTTAATTGTATTGTTATTGTATCCGACTTTTATGAAATTTACACTATTAATATTTAAAATTTTGTGAACATTCTTCAAATTATTCCGGGGGGTCTCGAAAAAATGTTTTCGGTTCCCTAGTTTGGTCTAATGTATTTTCTGTGGAGTTTTTCTCTGACGAGTTGATATAAAAATTGCGATGGTTTCCCCTATTATAAGACTGATGACCTCTTATAGTTTTACCTACGTATGCATTTCCTCGATCTCTAGTGTTCATGAACGTGCATCGATTATTTCCTCGACCTTGATACCTGGTGTGTAGGTACGTTGACTTCTATTCGTATTATTGTTATGATATTTTACGCGTCTAGTAAATTGACGACCTTTTCCGGTTGTGTAAAACATTTGCTGAGGTTTATTTGCAATTTCCTCTTCCTTCGCGGCTATTATGGCGTCTTTTAATTTATCGTAATTTCTAGCTTTATAATTGTTTTTAAATTTTCGTCCCTTATTCCGTTTGTAAATACGTTTAGTGCAATTTTTTCGTTAACGGCTGTCAAAATTTTTAATGATTGTTTGTTACCCTCTGATTGAGCTATTGTTAAATTGACCATTAATTCCTCGATCGTTTTACCAAAATTTTCAATTGATTTATTATTTTGTCTGGAGTTATGTAATTCGGCAGACAATCCTGATGCTGATTTTTTAGTTAAAAGGTGATGTTTGATATCGTTCACAAGCGCTTCTACATTCTCATAATTACTGTCTAATCTCATTTTAGCATTTTGACTTAACTTAATTTTTATGACAAAATTTACTAACAATCTCTTACCTTCATCATCTAACAAGCTTTCATATAATTCAATTGCGTCGACCATTTGCTTGGTGGTATTTTCTGAACCGTCCATGGCTGGAATCATAGAGGCTGCTACTTTTAATTCAAATTTTTCACCCATGGTGTCTTGATATTTCCTACTTAAAATACTTAACTTCCTCTAACCTATACTCCTCGCATAACCTATTCAAATAATCAAATTTCCTATTAGTAACATCTAAATCGTTTCGTCTTTCTTGACCATCTTTATTTAAATTTTTAATAAAAATCTTAAATTCCTCTAAAATTTGTTTCAATTTTTCCGTCATTAATTTTAACTCGTACTTAATTTTTATAGCTTAAAATAAAATAATTCTTACTATACAATCTGCTGGCTTCTACTGACCTCTCTCCTAATCTTCTTGTCCAACATTTTCTTGAACATTTTAAAAAGTAATAAAATATCCAACAACGCTAAAATTGTACCTGACGTAATACCTATTACCTCAGAATTTGAATAGCCATTTATCGAACCATTATTCATTCCAGTTTGTGCAATAACTACTTCTTCCTTGGAATTGCTGGTGCCCATTTCAAATTTCGGTTATTATATAATTTAATCTGTAGAACTAGCAGGACTCGCAGAATTAGCAGGGCTGGCAGGATTAGCAGGGCTGGCAGGGTCGCCATGTAGTGTTCTCTTGGGGTCTTTTGTAGGGGTGATTAAATCAAAGTCGAAGACCATTTCACATGTTTAATTTACTGGTCACTTTAAGGTGCAGTACAACTATTACATTGGGAGGTTTGACTTATAATCAATCTTATTCTATATTAATACTTAACTGCTAACAATTATTTTGCAACTATGCTTATTTACTAATTCAAATTACACCTAGCCTAGAGTTCGTTGCACGTGTACTTCCTGATTGTCTTCCTGTACCACTTCCGCACTTTTCACTTCCTATACAAGTCACTCACCTTTTAAATGCTTAAACTTAATACAATGTAATAACTATAAATTATTCGGCTATTACACCATCACAGTATTTACAAGGAAATGAGCAAGTGGAGTTATAAAATCTGGGAGTAAATTTTGAACAATTATACTTATTCTTGTCGATTCTAACGGTAATTTTTTAAAACGTCTAAATAAATTTTGCATTTGCTTTATATATAGCATTACTGGTTCATCTTGTTTTTGTCTTCTGTTTTTTATTTCGTCCCAAAGTAAATTTTCTGCATTTGGAGGTAAGAAATCACGTTTTAAACGTTCTACAAGAGAATCCCAATCATTTATTATATGTTTGACTTCCCTAAACCATATAATAGCGTCTCCGACAAAAAATTCCATTGCCGAACTGAAAAGTACTTGTTTTGTTACATTTCTAGTATCAGCAAGTTCAGTAATTCGCTTTAAAAATTCATACACTGATGACTGTTTACCATCAAATTTAACTGACCAAGAATATATTGGATCAGGGTTTGTTATGCAAGTTACGGTAGGTGGATGTACATTTATTGTTGGGTTACTATTATTTGTTAAAGAATTATCATTAATACCAGATATTTGTTCATATTTGTCTATTTTTTCATAAAGTTCAGCATCAATTAAAAGTGCGGTTGCATAATTTTCATTCTTAAACATTGTAACATGTTCTTCATCTTCACTATCTGTAATATTTAAACGTTGAATTCTACCACAAACATGTGCCAGACGGGATTTTATTCTTTTATATACTGAATCTTTACTGTCACCTTCAAATTCGTTTAATAAAATAGTAACGGAATTTAATGTATTAGTTATTGCTTCACAATCTTGCTCAAAAATTTTTTTATAATTTAAGATATCTTTATGCGGGAGTGGTTTATTTATTTCAGTACGTAATTCACGAGTTAAAAGTTTTCTTTTTTTTCCATGGACTTCTTTTTTGTATTTATTGACCTTATATTGAGTTCATATTCAAGTTCATCTATTAATAAATATCCCGCTTTTAAATATTGATCCATTTTTATTTATTATTTTTAAGAAAATTATTATTTATGTTTATATATTTCAAAAAATTACCTTAAGATACGATTAGATGTTTTTTTTAAAAAAAAATAACTAAATTACAGGAAGATAAAGTTTAATAATTTTGTGCCACTTGCAAACATGGTCGTGTAAGAAAAAAAATTGGACAAAAATGTGGGGTTTGTGCGAAATGTATTCTGACAATAAATTTTAAACTACAATGTCAATAAAAATTTTGTTTGTTTTTGAATAAGAGAATTGTAAAAAAGTGCCACGTGTAATCGTGGACGAATACAAATATTAAAAAAACAGGTTGGATAACACGTGCCAGCTAGCGTAGGCGTTTATAAATAAAAAACAATGTTCAAGAAAATTTTGGTGTCACGTATAAACGTAGGCAGGTATAGAAAAAAAAGAATGGTTGGGTGGCAAAGTGGTGAACGTTAAGGTAAAAATATGTAAAAAAAAATAAGCGTTGGGTGTCACGTGTAAACGTAGACAGGTATAGAGAAAAAAAGAAATCGTTGGGCGCCACGTGGAAGCGTGGCCAGGTATAGAAAAAAAAAGCCCCGCGTTGGGCGCCACGTGTACCTTACTCTTTTCTCGATGTTATAAAAAGAGTAATTGCACGACGAAGTATAAGAAATACTTTGGCACAGCTTGCATCGACCTCTATGGTTTCGGAGGCTGCATGAGACTTGAAATCACAGGGTAAGGGGGATGTTTAGAGAATATCTGAATGTTAAAGATTTAAATATCAAGACACTGGTTTACACAACTGTAAAATAACCTAGAAAAACAAAAGTTAAACCACGATAAGAGAAATTTAACTAAATATGTATATTAATACTCGATTATTACAATTCCAAAGACATGTATAAGATATACGCTGGTGTCATTAACATAGTAGACATCGCTATATATTTTAACATGATATAATTCACATATTTAATAAAACGTACACGAGAAAATTTCTATAGAGAAACCAAAATAAATAATCTCTGTTTAGAAACTCAAAATTTTACTTAATGCGGGAGTAAATCAAAAAGTGATCCTAATTGTAATAATGTCATGTAACAAATGCACATGAAATGAAAGTTCAAGTAATAAACCTTTTCACCATAAGAAGCTTCATAAAGTTCGAATGTTTACATATTTTTAGGTTATGTATTAGAGAATTTTATTTGAAATCGTTTAAGATAAGATTATATATTAGAGAATTCTATTTGAAATCAATTAAGGTAAGTAAAGGTAATTAATAATCAATACAAAATATTTGTAGTGACAAAGACAAATTTAAATAGAGGTTAGGCCTCTTTATTTTAACAGAAAAACGGTAAGGTAAAAGTTTTAATCTCATACTACCTGTAGTATCAGTAACTGAACTAATACTAAGTTACTTAATTTATAGGAATCCTTCAATATCCAGGAAACTGAGACATCCTGCGTTGGAGGATCTTCTAGAGTAGGTACAAAACAACATATGGTCGACTTCAAATGTTGTCTTTAACAGACTTCTGTTCCATAAAATTAAACTTGAAGGTATTTTTCAATAAGCTAATAACTGAGCATCATTATGTAAAGTAGAAGGAAACGAAATATAAAATTCTTGTGATGAGTGTTATTTTACATCATCTGGTTGTGCGACAAGCAACTTTTCCATGTGGAAAATCCGAGTGAAAGAAAACACGTCGCCGTGACGCATATTTGACCGGAGCATACTTGACCGGAGAATAAACTGGAGGACCCTAGAAAATTCAGTTGTGTTACAAAAGTGAAAATTTAACACGAGGTGCAAAGGAAAATTAATCTATTAATATCTTACCATCAGTATAAATATTTGATGGGCTTAACGAATCAACAACTTCTTTATCCATTATACAACACCTCTAGAACTATATTTAAATGTTAATTTAAGATTTATAATTAGAAAATTTACATACCAGGTAAACACATGAGGCAAGGTAGAAGTTCAAATCACAAATGGCTAACAGTGCTAGATGAGCAATCAGATATCAGAGAAATGAAAATTTGACACTTCAAATAAATTATTTTCGGCCATCTTCGGGATGGACGATCTCTAGTGATTATTCTCAATAATACAGAATTTAGAAACACACCAGTTGTGACTTTGGAATAAACACTTCAGAAATAACCAATAGGAAAATTTCATATAGATATCATAATTTGTACTTATGTAACAAATTAATAACTTGTGGATTAAAACTAATAATCCAGGATTGTACGAGATAAATTCTTATAGAAAATATATTATATAATAAAGAGAGTAATTTTATATTTAAATGTAGGTATAAACATTTATATGCTAATAGTGCCAAGCACAGATGTAACATGCTAAAATATAAGCAAAAAGGCATGTTACACTGCCTCGGACCAAGGAGAAAAAAAATATGCGAACCTGATTACTAGCAGCGAAAACGGGTTTAGACGAAACACGATCGAAATGCAATAAGAAATGATGACGTTGATTGCATTGGCGGCATGAAAAAGTAGACTAGCATTTAAAAATGTGAGAATTGCTAAAGCAATTATGCAAAGATGTTGGTTCGTTGCAAAGTTGGAGAGATCTTGCGAAGAAAGTTTTACAAAATCATTACGACAAAGATTGTGATCTTTTTGCAAAGCGGACATTTATTAACATTAGGGTTCATCTGGACTAACATGGAAACGGCGGAGCGAGACTTACACAAGTTGCTGAAATGAATAACTTTTGTTTAAATCGGTTCTATGATTTACAGACAAATTCGATAAAGATTACACGTTTTTTCTAGATAAGCAATTAACTCTGCATAGGATGGGATAGAAGAGGGATCCTGGTGCAACTCAAAATTTTGGGCAGTGTGCACATCCAAGCGATTTAGGATCATTCTTCTACAGACAATTCAAACTTCTTAAGGGCTTGCGAGTTATCGGTAAAAACATTTTCAATATTTTTCCAAAGAGCAGAAGTTATGCGGCGAATATTACGATATTTTTCGCCAATTTTATTATATGCAAGAGGGTAATTTGAGGCGATTACATCAAAATTTTTAATGGTAAGTAATGCGGAATTCTCCAATGTGGACTGGAGATAGAACAATTTATTGACGTCGGAGAGGTCGTCATTATAGTGAACCTGACTATCAAATCAATCAATAAAGGTTTCGAACGTACTGATTTACTGTCAAATTAAGGAAGAATCAACGGCGGTAGGATTACTTTGGATTTTGCACTGGGTGAAGGTGTAGATCCATCTTCCATAGGGGAGGCAAGATTGATTGGAAATAACTTGAAATAAAAGGCTTTAATAAGAAAAAAGGTATTGTGGAAGTGCTTTCTGATTGAATCCTCTATTTCAAACTGATTATCTGCTTCTACAGCTGAAACGATTTCACCAATAAAAAAATTATGTTGCTCAAAAGAGTTTTTCTTAATTATGTCGATTGACGTGTATTGAGCTCGGAAGAGTTCTAAAACACTGGGTTCAACTACAGTCTTGTTAGCGATTTCAAAGATCTCCTGAAAGGAGTTAATTTGTATGTTTTTATAAAATATGCCTTTTTTTAGTCTGTTTGCCATGATTAAAATTTACTAAAGCGAAAGCGAAGAAATACAAGCGGGAAAAATATGCGAAAGCAAATGGAAGTTTTTAATGTATGCACTAATGTAAAGCAGGCAATTAGTGTTGATAACTATGCTTTATGTGAGAATCCAAATAAAACACTACAAATAATTTAAAGACCAAATTTAAATATTAATTAACCAAGTATGTAACTATAAGATAATAACTACCAAGATACATAAATGCTAAACCTTGATAAGCAGTATCTATCAACATAAAGTAATAAAAATTTTAGACCTTGCAGGTAACATTCAGATCCGGCGACAATTGATCATATCCATAAGTCGCTGGTTCAAATCCGGGTCGAAGACCATATGTATTACTGCGGCGGTTAACTTCGATAACCATGGATGGTGAGATAAGTGGACACGTATACAAAAACAATAAGAATAGTGGAAACCTTCAAGTAGTTACCTGAGATATTAGATTTAGTGGTGTTTGAAGAACTAGTAGTAATAAACGTCGATTATTGACAGGAGGTCATATCTGTCTAACAAAAAACCATCGCGATGCACAGCACACTTTTAAATAAGTTTTAGCGATACATCAATAACACAGAGTACCTTGAAGACTGAATCGTGACAAACCTAATGACATTTAATGTCCACAAGGTGGATGCGAGTTTACCTGCAAGCTAACATTGAACTGATGTGCAAATTGGGATTATTGAAATACGTAACAAATACAATTATCATAGGTTAGGCAAGGTTATTGCAAATCACATTGTGCATTTTTACCAATTATTCATAAGCTATAATCTTGTTATAACTAACAGTAAATTAACTATAAATACAAACGGAACACTGGGTATACACAAAAAAAGAAACCATGGATAACAAAAGATATCATGAATTTAATAGAAGAAAAACGAAAATACAAAAATAGTTCAACCTAAACAGGAAAACAGATACAAAGCTATAAAATGGGAAATTATTTGCAAATGCAGGAAAACTAAAGAACAGTGGATTAATAAAAAGTGCAAAGAGGTATAAACTAAGATGGAAATAGGAAAGACAGATGAAGTAAACAAACTAATTAAAATGAATGGCACTGGGAACAGATAAGGTGCAAGCAGAAACTCTAAAGCTGCTGGACAAGCAGTAACAGAACGTCTCTTCTAACTTGTAAGCTATATCTATGAGATAGGCGAGATACCTAAAGATTCAAACGTAACATCATAGAAACTATACCAAAAAACAGAGGCGCGGATAGATGTGAAAATTTTCGAACAATAAGTTTAACAGCACACGTATCAAAAATGTTAACTAGAATTGTACAAAGACGAATGGAAAAACGAGCTGAAGAAATACTAGGAGAACATAAATTTGGGTTTAGGCGAAACAGGGGACCACGAGAGGCTATTTTAGGTCCGAGGGTGATATTGGAGGAGACAATAGAAAAAGGAGAAAGCTTGTATATAGGGTCTGTAGATTGGGAAAAAGCATTCAACAATGTAAAATGGAAAAAAATGTTAAATACTCAAAAAGATTAGAATGGGTTTTAAGGATACACAGATAGTACATACCTTACACAAAGAGCAAACATGTGTAATAGAACTAAAGCAGGAACATAGAGAAGAAGATATTAGGAAAGGGGCGAGAGAGGGATGTGCCCCATTCCCATTAATTTTTAACTTGTACAGCGAAGACGAAGAGGCAATGCTTACTGTCAAATGCAGGACATTTGGCATTATTTTGTAAAGATAAAAGATTGATATGCTTAGATTTGCAGATGATAAAGCGGTATTAGGATTTGGCAAGGAAGAGTTAGAATCACTTCATAATGAAATGGAAACAGTTGTAACGGAACGATACGATATGAAAATTTACAATAATAAAACCAATAATAAATATGTAAATAAAAGAAGAATATCTTAGTACTTTTATCTTCACAATAATAAAGTTATTATAATGTCAATTTAATAAAAATACGACGAGCGCTTTCGACTATTAAGTCATTATCAAGCCTAACAGAAAACTAAAATTGAGCTAAAATATATATAAAAGCTAATCACATGTAGAGAGGGATAAACAGGTTACAATCTTGAAGCAAAGTCAATTATTGGAGACGCATTTATAAATGTAATATCATTAACAATATTTTGCCCAAGTGCCAACGCCTTCTTAATTTCTATATTTTCCAAACTGTCCAGCTTCTTACCTTTATTTAAAACGTGAAGGATTTCAAAATTTGACTTAAAATCACAAGTATGATTATTGTCATTTAAGTGTCTAGCGAATGCACTAGAAGCCATATTTTTACCAATATCACGTTTGTGTTGGTCAAATTGTAGTTTAAAGCTGGTGCCAGTTTGTCCAATATAAAAACTATTACAACCTTAGAAATGAGATATTGTAAACTGCTATATATAGGTAAATTATCCATGGTTATTTCGAATAAGATATTTAATAAATGTAAAGACAAAAAGCCTACATTTTACACTAGGTCGTCAATAGGATCGATGATTAAAATTTGTAGGCCAAAAATGAACAAACTCCATCAAACTGGGGTATATAAATTAAAATGTAATACTTGTAATAGTTTTTATATTGGACAAACTGGCACCAGCTTTAAACTACGATTTGACCAACACAAACGTGATATTGGTAAAAATATGGCTTCTAGTGCATTCGCTAGACACTTAAATGACAATAATCATACTTGTGATTTTAATTCAAATTTTGAAATCCTTCACGTTTTAAATAAAGGTAAGAAGCTGGACAGTTTGAAAAATATAGAAATTAAGAAGGCGTTGGCACTTGGGCAAAATATTGTTAATGATATTACATTTATAAATGCGTCTCCAATAATTGACTTTGCTTCAAGATTGTAACCTGTTTATCCCTCTCTACATGTGATTAGCTTTTATATATATTTTAGCTCAATTTTAGTTTTCTGTTAGACTTGATAATGACTTAATAGTCGAAAGCGCTCGTCGTATTTTTATTAAATTGACATTATAATAACTTTATTATTGTGAAGATAAAAGTACTAAGATATTCTTCTTTTATTTACTTATTTATTATTATTATGGATCTTCACCAAGTCAACGCTGATTACATTAATATGATAATAAAACTAAAACCCGATGATTATTATAAACAACTACAGGTATTGGTTTTGAAATATTTTCAGCCTGCTTAACCCCCTTCACATACATTACATGTGATTTTCCAATGCTCCACCCAAAGGTACCACATTGATCAGGAAGCGAGTTTTTTTATCTGGAAAATTTGGAATTTTGCCGAGCCCTCGCTGTTCCAGGCAAGGTAGGGATCTTTAACGTGCATGACAACACACACACACACACACACACACACACACACACACACACACACACACACACACGGGACCTTTATTTTACCTCTCATTCAAACGAGGGCATATTTTTGTGAAAAATGCTCGCCTAACATTTTTTAAGCGGACCGTGTCAGGATTCGAACCCGGGACCTTGAGCGTAGTAGTCACACACATACCAACTACGACACGGAGCCGCCTTCTTTTCACACACCTTACATTTGATTTTTCAATGCTCTACTCGAAGGTACTACATTGGTCAGGAAACGAGTTTTTTTTACCTGAAAATTTTGGAATTTGCCGAACCCTTGCTGTTCCAAGCAAGGTAGGGATCTATAATGTGCGTAACAACACTCACACACGGGACCTCCATTTTACCTTTCATCCGAACGAGGGCGTATTTCTGTGAAAAATGCTTGCCTAACATTTTCAAGCGGAGTATGTCGGGATTCAAACCCGGAACCTTGGGCGTAGTAGTCACACGCATACCAACTACGCCATGGAGCCGCCTCCCCTTCACATACCTTACATTTGATTTTCCCATGCTCCACTCGAAGGTACTACATTGGCCAGGAAGCGAGTTTTTTTTACCTGGAAAATTTGGAATTTTGCCGAATCCTTGCGGTTTACACACACACACGCGACCTCCATTTTACCTCTCATCCGAACGATGGCGTATTTTTGTGAAAAATGCTCGCCTAACATTTTTCAAGCGGAACGTTTTAGGATCCGAACCCGGGACCTTGGGCGTAGTAGTCACACGCATACCAACTACGCCGCGGAGCTTCCCCCCTCACATATTCTACATGTGATTTTCCAATTCTCCAACCGTAGGTACTACATTGATCAGGAAGCGAGTTTTCTTACCTGAAAATGTTGAATTTGCCAACCTTTGCTGTTCCAACCAAGGTAGGGATCTTTAACGTGCGTGACAACACTCACACGGATCCTCCATTTTACCTCTCATCCGAACGAGGGCGTATTTTTGTGAAAATGCTCGCCTAACATTTTTCAAGCGGACGGTGCCAGGATTTGAACGCGGTACCTTGGGCGTAGTAGTCACACGCATACCAACTACGCCACGGAGCCGCCTCCCCTTCACATACCTTACATGTGAATTTCTAATGCTCCACCCAAAGGTACTACATTGGTCAGAAACGAGTTTTTTTTACCTGAAAATGTTGGATTTTGCCAAACCCTTTTTTCAAGCAAGGTAGGGATCTATAACATGCGTGACAACACTCACACACGGGACCTCCATTTTACCCCTCATCCGAACGAGGGCGTATTTTTGTGAAAAATGCTTGCCTAACATTTTCAAGCGGACCATGTCGGGATTCGAACCCGGGGCCTTGGGCGTAGTAGTCACACGCATACCAACTGCGCCACGAAGCCGCCTCCCCTTCACATACCTTACATGTAATTTTCCAATGCTCCACCCGAAGGTACTACATTGGTCAGAAACGAGTTTTTTTTTTACCTGAAAATGTTGGATTTTGCCAAACCCTTTTTTCAAGCAAGGTAGGGATCTATAACGTGCGTAACAACACTCACACACGGGACCTCCATTTTACCTCTCATCCGAACGAGGGCGTATTTTTGTGAAAAATGCTTGCCTAACATTTTCAAGCGGACGATGTCGGGATTCAAACCCGGAACCTTGGGCGCAGTAGTCACGCATACCAACTACGTCACGAAGCCGCCTCCCCTTCACATACCTTAAATTTGACTTTTCAGTGCTCCACTCGAAGGTACTACATTGGCCAGGAAGCGAGTTTTTTTTTTACCTTCAAAATTTAGAATTTTGCCGAATCCTTGCGGTTCTAAGCAAGGTAGGGAACTTTAACGTGCGCGACAACACACACACACACGGGACCTCCATTTTACCTCTCATCCGAACGAGGGTGTATTTTTGTGAAAAATGCTCGCTTAACATTTTTCAAACGAAACGTGTCGAGATATCCGGAACCTTGGGCGTAGTAATCATACTCATACCAACTACGCCACGGAGCCGCCGATTATACTAATTATTAACTATATTAAAATTGTAGTTACTGGTAATAATTAATGGTAGGTAAGAGAGTGAAGCAATTCTCATTGAGCGGTTCCTAATCATCATCATTAGGTCTTCAGTACTGGAATTGGTTAGACGCGTACCCTCACTGTTTCTTATTCTGAACTAATCTACACATTTCCCTGAAATTTACACAGTCTGCATCTATCTAGTTGATTATAGTAATCATCAGATTTAAGTTCACTTATTTCTTCCTCATTAGGTTTTCTGTCTTGAAACTGGTTGGATGTGTGCTTTCACTTATTTCTATTCTGAGCTAGCCTACATAGTTTCGTAAAATTCCCACAACAGCCTATATAAAGCTTGTTTCTCTTCTATTGTTTTCTAATTATATGCCATATTTCACCTAGTTTCAGTGGTATGTGAAAGGGGTTAAGCAGCCTGTGGCTGCCAATAATCCCCCAACATTTAGACATTTGCCGAATTAATAGTTTTCCAGTAAAACCTTTCGAACAATTAACATTATTCAAGAATATTGCACAACTAATACTGGTACTTATAATAATCATCATGTTTAAGTAGTTATTTTTTTTGTCGTTAGTTTTTCCATCTTGGGACTGGTTGGATGCATACCTCCATTGATTTCTTCTTCTTCTTCTCTAGCTTACACATTTCCCTGAAATTTTCACAGCCACATCTTTCATTAGCCGCGAGTAATAGTCTAACCTAGGTCTACCACTACTTCTTTTTTTTCCTATCTCTATGTCCAATATATTCCGCACTATTTCGTGATGTTTTAATATGTACCTATCATCCTATTTTTCTTATTTTTTACTGTTTTCCACATATTTCTTTCTTACCCTACCATTTCTAGTACCTCTTTGTTCTTAACTTTGTCTGCCCATGATATCTTCATCATACGTCTGTAGCACCACATTTCAAAGGCCTCTACCTTTTTCTTGTCCAGTTCTGTTACTGTTCAGGCTCCACAGCCGTACAGTGCTGTGCTCCACACATATGTTTTAAAAAATCTTCCTTGTTTCTATATTTGTTGTCTTTGAACACAGTAGCTGCTTATTCTTGTTAAATGTAGCACGACATTGTGCTATTCTTTGTTTTATATCTTTTGTGCTATTCCCATCTTACGTTATTTGGCTTCCTAGATAGCAGAAATTCTTAACCTCTTGTAAGTTCTCGTTACCTATTTTTATTCTTGTTTTTGATTTATTTTCCCCTCCTTTGCATACTAATATTTTTGTTAATTTTCATACCGTATGTCTCTGTTAGAACCGTTTCCATTTAATTAAGAGCAGCTTCTAACTCTTCTTTGTTAGATGCTAATATCGCTATTTCTTCTGCAAATCTAAGCATATCAATCTTTTGTTCCTGAATAATAATTCCAAATGTCTTCCTGCATTTGACAATATTCATTGCCTCTTCAATGTACAAGTTAAAAATTAACGGAAATAAGGCACATCCCTGTCTCACCCCTTTCCTAATATTTACTTCTCTACGTTCCTGCTCTAATTCTATTATTACCGTTGTTTGGTCTTTGTATAAACAATGCACTATCCGTCTATCCATAAAGTTCATGCCAATCTTTTTGTGTATTTCAAACATTTTTTTTCCATGTTACATTGTCGAATGCTTTTTCCAGATCTACAAACCCCTATATACCCGCTTGCCCCTTATTCTTTGTTTTCTCTATTATCACCCTCAGAGCTAAAACAGCCTCTAGTGTTCCCCTGTTTTGTCTAAACCCAAATTCCTGGTATTTCTTCAGCTCATTTTTGCTTTTGTCTTTGTACAATTCTATTTAATATTTTTGACACGTGTCCTATTAAATTTATTGTTTGAAAATGTTCACATTTATACGTGCTTTCATTTGTAGTATAGTTACTATGATGTTACGTTGGAAATCTTTGGGTATCTCGCCTGTCTTATATATATATATATATATATATATATATATATATATATATATTACTCATATTTAGACCAGGGTAGAAAATTAAAAAAATCACATCAAATAATTTTCTCACCGTGTATAATGAATATTATTAGATAATACGCGTTATTAAAACCGTGAAGCATAAAAATTTATTAGTTTCAGTAAAAATAAGAGATTTAAATCATGTACAAGACGCTTTATATCAAAAGAAACAGTATTAAAAAGCTCTACGTGTAATTTAATTATTCCTAATAAAGAAACAAATGGAAATTACGTGCAAAATTTATAGTAATTAACCCTATTTTAAGTACCCGGTATTAAACAAAGTGTACACATAATAATTAATATTTAATTTGTATTCGCTAAAAATGAAAGGATAGAAGTCAATTTTAATTGGAGTTAATTAAACCATTATTAATAATAATCATAAAAGCCTGTGAAAATTCAAGATTAAAATACCAGAAAATAAAGTTCTGAGAATTAATATTATGTTTGAACACCTGCGTAGTTTAAATGTTACGTACGGCGAAAATTTTGTAGATAACAAATGGTTTCAAAGAATCTTGGAGAAACCGGAGCTTAATAGTTACGAGAAATGCTAAAGATGGGATATTTCACACTCCACATGGACTAAAATAATCGATAATAAAGAATATCAATTTGCATCAATAAGAACGGGTTAGATAGAGACAGATAATATGCACAAGACCGAGACACATATAGTAAAAGGCGTGAGTAGAGCAACGTCATGGGGTTGCGATTGGTTGAAAGTAAAAGGCAAAATTGAGAGGTAGAAATAACATTTCTGTATAAAATTTAATTAGGTATTCTCAGACGTTGCGTGCCGTGTGGAAATTTTCTAAGATTTAACTGAGGCGAGTGCAAAATTCGTATGCCAGGCTACGGAATGGGAACATAGAATGACGAAATTCTAGAAACTGGCCGTTTTGGGGAACAGACCGACAGACAGGCTAACCGCTATATATACGGAGGTGAATATGAAGAAGCTCTCTTAGATCTTCGACTTGATTGAACGCGTTAAACAGTGCTTTTTAGTTTTCCGGTTTTAATATTAAATAATTTAAACAGTTTGCTCGAATATTATATGATTTAAAACAGCTTGTTCTTTACGTGCTACAATGAATGTACGTTAGTGCACTTAAAAAAGAAGATACAAGGTAATAAAGTTTAGTATCACTGTACCAATTGGTAAAATTTACTATGACAAATAAATACACAAAAGTAGGCAGTTTTGGCGTATCTTGGTGAAAGAAGTATGAATTTCTTTGTTATTTTCGGGGTATTAATACTTAAATGGTGCATAAACGTGTCTGGATCCACGAAACAAGGGTCAGATATACACAGAGGAGTTCCGGAAAAGCCCTGAAACAACTTTAAATAAATGGTGATGGAGAAAATTTTTAAAGCGTTGAGAATCAGAAGCCGTAAATATAATCCAGTTGGAATGGTGTGATTAACAAAAGGGACGATGTACATTGAAGCTACGAGTGCAAGTAACCTTCAGGTAAATTATACTATTTTGTTTGAACTTTGAGATTTTGGTGTGCGTTGAATAACTTTCTAATTTGTTTATTTAAAATGGACAGTAGTGAAATTGTACTAATAATAATATTTTAATTTTAAGGTGAAATTTGCTTGTTTAAGTAGAAAGGGGTATTTAGTATTGATGTTCTGGATTATGATAAAAATATGGGTTTGTCTTTGAGCTCAATTAGACGAACCTGGTTAATTAACGTAAAGGGGTGGTAGATGCTCCTTTTGTACTCTGCATATATTGTTATAGTAATTAGTAGGCATCCTACAAGGACTTTAATTCTGGATGCACATTAAAATGATAATAAATTTAATTTTGAAATTTTCCGATATTAAAATTTATGCTGAATATTAATTTTGAAATTTTAATGTATTGTGAATATTGATGTAAATAGAGTTGACGTTGATGTTTGTGGTAGGAATGTGTTTGTTTTTTTATGTATGAGGATGAAAGCTATCTAGAGGAGCAGCCGAGGCGATTAACAGAAGAAAATCAACAGACCAGGTAATTCAAGAGGTTTCACAGCATTCTATATATATATATATATATATATATATATATATATATATATAGCTTTCAAGTTGGAAGAGATGTTCTGTTACTGCTTGCTTGCCCAGCGGCTATTAGAGTTTCTGCTTGCACCTTATCTATAGCCAGCGCCTTACCATTTTTCAGACCCTTTAATGCTAATTCAAACTTATCTTTAAGTATAGGATATTCCAAGTCATTGTTTTCAATGTCTGTTTCTTGTTCTAATGCTATTAGTTCCTCTTCTGCATATAAATTCTTTATATATTCTTGCCATCTAATCACTCTCCCTACATTTTCTACAATGACGTTTCTTCCCGCGTTTCTTATATTTTTGCTATACAGTTTTATATTCCTAAAATTGATTCTAATTAGTTTGTATGCTTTGTCTGTCTTTCCTATTTCCATCTTAGTTTGTACCTCCTTGCACTTTTCATCATTCCATTGTTCTTTAACTTTACTGCATATTTTATGGCTTTGTATCTCTGTTTTCCTGTTTCGTCTAATCTATTTTTGTATTTTCGTCTTTTTTTTATTAAATTCAGGGTATCCTTTGTTATCCATGGTTTCTTATTTTCTTTTTGCGTATACGCCAGAATATCTCGGGCCGCCACATCTAAGCTGGATTTAATGTTATTCCATTCTGTTTCTACTTCCTGAGTATCAGATACTTTCCCGATATCTTTCAGCAATTCCTTTGACTTTTTTTCGAATCTTTCGTGAATATCTTTATCTTTTAGTTTTTCAAAGTCAAAGTGCCTTTTCCGTTTTTTTTTTTCAAATTTTTAAATCTAAGAACAGCCTTCATAATTACGATGTTGTGGTCAGTGTCTATATCTGCTTCTGGGTAGCTTCTATAGTCTTTTACTTGATTCCTAAACCGTTGTCTAATTTATGTTTTACCTTGAATCACCTATCTTTTGAATTATTTATTTTAAAATCCATAAAAAGCATTAAAATAGCAACTAACAAGCATTATATATTTTAATTACTGTTGATACATTATCTAAGAATTAACACAATTGCAGAATATTTTTGGTTTTGTTGATACGACTATTTCAAATCAACAGTTTTTAATAAAACCAATAATAATAATACTCTATTATGGATTTCATTCCAGAAGGGCATGAGAAGTAAGCGTATATTAGGCCTTTGCCTTCTAAACATAAAAAACAATGTGGTTTACGATTGTGAATTGCGTGACAGATTTCTTAACATAAAAAATAAAGATACGGCGGGTACAGAACTGGATTCAAGTGAAGATTTATAATGGTGTTTTCTCTTCATTTTTTTAACAATTAGTATTTTCAGTAATTAATGATGTTAAAATAAATGGTATACATGTAACGGTTCAGGGATAAATAAATAACAAACCAAACTGAAATGTGGTGCTTTATTTAATCTTGCCCGCGTAGTTTGAGGTAATACAAAATCGATAAACAAACACTACACTTATTTATTACAACAATGAAAATGCACCGGCTAGCGTATAACATAAATTGAAACATCAATACAAAAGGCTAAACCCTATATCTATATACGGCACGTATACATCTAACCAGGATGATAACCCGCGCTCAACTACCCTTTATATGGCGCGTACCAACTCAAATTATTACTATACAGGGGCGTACCTGTTACATACGAGACACTGCTAGCTTGCCAGTTGATATAGTGATTCCTGAGAGTGTCATTGCAAAAAGTAATGAAGCAGGAGGAGTAGAAGGTTAAGTAATAGTTAACTCTTAATTTTTAATTATAATTGATAGTTATTATTCATTTGAGATCTTTTATTTTAGTACCTGCGACATTCAGCAACTATGAAACACTTTTTATAATTTTAGAAAACGTCCAGCTATCTGAGAATGCAATTATTGAAAATAATACACCAAGTATGTTTCATGAATAGATTTACTTTTTCTTGAAACGTAACAACAAATGTTTACAGCAGATTATGACATACCTGTCCTTGCGCAACAGAGTGACAGCTCACCTAATAGTTTGGTTGTTCTCGAAGCTGCCTCTGTTACAAGTTGCACGGAAGGCTCATATCATAAGTAAACAATAGAAAGTAGGCATTTATACTACACTTGCACAATTGTTAATTGAGTAGATCCTCTTATTTCAGCAGAGGGAGGTCTTCTGTTTTCGATAGATGGGGGTAAAACACAACTTTCCTTTTCACCAGATGAATTATTTTTAGTAGACGCTTCCAGCACTAATGCTTTAGATAACAGTATGATGACTGGAGGTATTTCATATAACTCAGTGGATGACCCAGATTATCAACCTGAAGTGCACCATCAATCAGGTGTAGACGAAGAGAAAGAGATTGAAACGTCAGAACGTAATAATGGGTGTGAAGAGAGAGCACAAAAGGAAGAAATTAAAAAAAAAAAGAATAAAGATACCGAAACCTGAAAAATGGAAAAAGAATATAAGCAAAAAGGAGGAAAAAGTGAAGGACCAAAAGGAGGCATCCGATGGGAAAAAATATGTATTCACAATGGATGTACAGTCTGTGAAACTTTGTCTTGTGGTTGAAGCCAGCAAAGTGCACTACAAAACCAGATTACAAGTGCACATATTTACAATCTATAATTTGGCTCCACACCGATGCACAAACTATATGTGAAACGAAATTCAAGAAGATTTACAGGCAAACAGGCATCCGTATTTATTTCATGCATCGTAAATCGTTTAGAAAAATACTGCTTCCAAGAAAAACGGCATGTATTAATATTTTCTGATGGTTGCAGTTACCAAAACCGTAACTCGACTCTTGCAAATGCCCTAAGCTACTTTTGTCCCAAGCACGAAACTAAAGTAGAGTAAAAATATCTCGAAAGATCACACTCAAATGTAGAAATAATGTGTTTGTGATGGTTAAATTGTTTTGTCGCAAAATTCTACCATCCCATTTTCCCTATCATGTCTCGTGCCAAATCAAATAAACCTACTACCGCCCCTTGCCTATCCTCGCCTACCACTGCATTAAAATCTCCCGTAATTATTAAATTTTCATGTCCTTTTATGAATCTTAGTATGTTTTCGACATCTTTGTAGATCGCATTAACCTCTTTTCGCTGAAGCTAGTAGTGAGCATGTATATGTAATGACAATTTACCGACGTCAACGTGACGTTTCAAGTAGTTATAAGTTAATTGTACGCCTTATACATGTTATACCGCTTTTTGGTTAATAAATACACAAATCGAGTCGGTCTAGCAGCGGTATAAATCAGCGCGCTTTTGCGAAAGAGACCAGTCTGCGTTGCCGACTCGTTCTGAAAGGTTAAAGACTTTTACTACTACTGTGCCCATAGCCAGTGTTAAATAGTTGGTACCTACCGCACCATGCCCATAGCTGGTGTTCCGAACCCTTAGACGTCGTGCCCATAACCGACGTCTACTCCATTTTCTCACTGCGCCTAAAGCCAGCTATTAACACTGCCGAGTCCATAGCCGGCATTCCACATCGCCCGGTGTCGTGCCCATTGTTGACATCCATAACTCCGGTATAAGATTCGCCGTTCGTATCCCGACACAGTCTGCTTGAAAAATGTTAAGCGAGCATTTTTCACAAAAATACACCCTTGTTCAGATGAGAGGTAAAATGCAGGTCTCGTGTGTGAGTGTTGTCACAAACGTTAAAGATCCCTATCATGATTGGAATAGCAAGGGTTTGGCAAAATACAAAAATTTTTCAGGTAAAAAAACTCGCTTTCTGACTAATGTAGTACTTCTTGTGGAGCATTGGAAAATCACATGTAAGTATAAAGTTCACCGTATCCACTGTCGGCGCTTTTATACTTTCCTTTGCCTATCTTAGTTTCCTCTTGTAACAGAGCACGTCATTTGACCTAGACTCGCGCAACGGAACCGGTAGGTGTAGCAACGGCTTGACTACTGTAGTATCATACTGGATACTAGTTATGACTAATGTCCACTGCCACGCCGGTGACTTAGGACAGGGACATTACATATACTTGTATTATTAGTGTATTTACCTGTTTAGATTTTAATCTAACCATGAGTACTTTGCTACGTACCTAGACGTAGCTTGAAGAAAAGTAAATACCAGGCTAACTACCAAACGCGGAGAGTGAGGGAATTCACCTACATACCATAAAAACAAAGAAAAACACGTCACCCACGATTATTTATTAACAATAAAAGTAAATAAAAATTTTTTGATTCACATGGACAAGAAAAGTATTAAATTAAGTTATATTGTAAAGGACAAATTTTTTAATGGATCCACGAAGTGGGCATTTTGTAGCTGACATGTAATAAAACTCATTGGAAAAAAAAGTAATGCTTAGATTTTCTCAATAGCAAGTGTGTTAAATTAAAGTATTACATATAGACCAAGTTGTAGTAAGAATTAAAGAAATATAACCAGTAGCGCTAGCGAAGCTAGTTTTTAAACATGTGTGGTGAACCGGTTTCACAACATCAACTGCTGATAAATAATAATCCTCGATGTGCATAAAAGAAAACGAGTAACATACATCTATGCGTCGGGATGCTTATCGTGCAACCCGTCGGGTTGAGTCAGCACAGCAACGCCACGGTAGTCAGGATTTATTCGCCCTACCACTGTAACTGCAGCAGCGGTCTACAGACTAAAGCAGTTTGTCTACGTCAACGAACAGTTGGGCCTATATAAAGAAAGAACCAATTTGGCCTCCAGCTAAGAGCAATACATGCAAGATACCTACTACTGGTCGAACAAAAAACGTGCATCGCTTTTGAAGTACTGGAACGAGGAATATAGAAAATATTTCAACGAAAGTTAAGGTTCGTGGCTTCGAGCGGTCCTTTTTAAAAAGACTCTTTGAATTTTAACAAATTTATTTTTGATTATACAGAAATTAATTGGAATTTTGACAAACTTGAAAAATTTGTCTAAGTCGAAATACATTAATTAATTGTACAATATGAGCTATCTACGAACTGCAATGTAAAAGCTGAACGTTTGATGAACTGACTGCGAGTGGAGCTCCCGGGCCTTATATAATCTCCTTACCCCCTCACAGTTCTGTGGGAACTTGCAGACCTAATGTCTTCTTACACTTGACTCTATTCATAATACATAGTTGCTATCTTAAAAGCTATTCATAAATACTTTGTTGCGAGCTTACTTCTGCGTAATCTCGGTACGTGACTTCTTACGACCGTCTGTGACCTGACATCTGCAGTGTCACTTATTCTTGTGCTACTTTGTAGCGCTTCCGTTCCCATGAACGTTTATAAACTGAAATAAATTGTAATACATTGTCTTTTATGACATTGTTGCACATTTCCTAATATTTCCTAATAACTTCTTAAGTATTAGTTTTATATAGATATAATAGATGGGGGTTACATAACTCGCATAAGCTGCAAAATCAAATTAAAAATGGGTTCAAATAACACGAGTTCGAACTGCAATCCTCGCGTTATCAAAGTGCGATTATCAAACTGGAAAACGCGCTATCAACTAATGGTAGGATCTATTATTTCGACAAGTCTTTAAATGGGAAACACAAGAGAAAGCAATTATACATTCTCGGAATGTTTAACAAATTAACGGATACCTAAAACTAGGTATTGACTATTTAATTTATCGAATAAATTTTCGTTTTAGAATGAATAGATTTGAAAGAAATGTTATGATTGCGCGTAAAAATACAGGATGAGGTTTTGAATAGAAACAAGCTAGGTGAATGAAAAACGAATTACCACAAAAAAGGACGTATTCGAATCTATCGTCGAAAATAAACGTAACAACTTTTTTGTTCTTTTATAATTAGTTTTATACAGTGACTTATCCTTCCTCCGATCCTGTATGAATTATCTTAAAATCTACACTCCAAAATCCTCAGCCTCTGACCACCGAACTTCGCTAATACCTACTATGTCAAATGCCAACCACTCCATTTCAATTTCCAAACTTTCTAGCTTATTTACTTGCTTCATACTTCTGAAATTTTATGCTCAAACTCGCCAAGTATTTCCTACTCTTCTTGTATACTTGCCGATCACATCCTCCGAAGTAGTCCTTCTTTAGAGATCGGAATGAGGACTATTTTAACCCTGGAATCTCTTACTCCAGAGGATGCCATCACTTTAAAACATTTTCAGTATGCTACTATAGTTTAAAAGCTACATAACGTCTATGCAACTGGCCTACATTTTCCATATTCTGAGTTAAAGGTAATGACATTCAGGTAATTGTTTAACTTTTTTAAATTTGCCATCAAAACCTAATCAACTTTAAGTTGGCAACGTTTAATTTACATGACTATTGGGGAGAAAGTCAGTGAAAGGGGTTTAAAGTTACACGTAGTGCAAATTATGTGGGCCTCTCTCAAAAACGCCTTTTTAAAAAAGTTTACAAAAGATTGAAATAATTTTTTTTCACAGGAGAACGTTGATACGTTTTACAATTTGCAATGCGCGTAACGATCTAAGTACTAAAGTCTATGCTACCTCTATTTATTGCTTCCTGTCTAATGCTCTTTCTATTTGCATAGCTTGCTATTCTATTCTCATAACTCCTCCGGTCCTAAATGAGGACTATGGGGAACCAATGTCCGATAGCCCAGGGTAGTTCTTAGTTTCCTGTCTAAGATCTATTTTAGGTACCTTACTATTTCCCTTTTTAATTAACAATTTCACTAACAAATATCTATATACTACATACATTATTGCTAAGCAAATTTAACAAATACAAAATTATAGTTTAAGCACTTACACTACTAAAATGTACTGCAGGTTTATCTAACTTGCTTAATTCAATTTTATCATTTTGTAAAAGTCTGTAAACACTACTTATTTCATCTAAACGTACAGGATCTAATTCTATAGATTTAATATTGTCGCTCACTGTTATTTCACTATTAAGTTTTGAATTTACATAAGGTAATTCCATAACTTTATACATAGGCGCTTCACTAATAAAAGTTTTTAACACTAATTGATTGATTAAAATTTCACATTGGTTTTTAAGCTCTATCAGATAACTACCGTTGAGAACATTGTCTTGGTCTGCTCCACACTTTTGAACAGCAACCGTGTTTTTAGGTATTATGGCGATCCATTTGTTTATCCTCCAATTTCTGTATTTTAATCTTACTGATGGTTAAGGGTATTTGGTGGCACACATTTACATTCTGGGAATACTTTATTAATTGAACTTCACAGGGTGAATTTTCGTTTGTCTCTTCTAGTTGACGGTCTTGACAAATAAATCTTTCTTGAGCAACAGCATGGCAGTTGACGTCGGAGAAGGCATATGACTGGTCATTTAGCAACAGATATTTTGATTGTGGGATTATCACTTTGAAGGAGTTTAAGGAGGGAGTTGGTAAGGAGTACAAATGATAGAATTTATAATCGTGAATTTCTAGAATTGGTATTTCTAAAGCAAATACTACAGTGTTGTCTTTGCTGTAACTTTTAATTGTAACAACTTTCTCATATAGTAAAATTTTTGTATTGATATATCAAAAGGAAATTTGTTGTCGTTCAATTGCTTATTGGCTGATAATAATTCAGAGAGCAGTTCATGTGGGTCTGCTATGGCGTTAAGAAGAACGTTCAGCTTGGAAAAGCTAATGGCAACTTCTACTCTTTCTAATAGATCATAAATGATTTGGAAACTAGAGGAAAACTGAGAGGCTAACCTTTCCGAAGCTGTCGATTAATTAAACTTAGATAAATGTGCTGGCGCGTCTTATTTAATCGTGGACTGTAATGCGAAGTAGAACAAAACGCGAGCTTTAAATGCGAAAGTTGTATGCATGTAAAAAACGAACAAAAGGGCATAAATTCACTCACCAATATTGTCCTTGGTGTGTGGTCCTCTTCAATGGTGCTGGAATGCCCCCGGGCAAGTCAGTTGAATGCACTGTTGCAAGCACTATACTTTATTGGGTATAGCTTGTCTCGCACAACCGTCCCGTTACTAGGTCGAAAGAAGAGTCCTCGATAAACGTCACAAAACCACTTTCGCACGCGTTTTATTTTAAGCGGCGCAAGCGCACTGCACAATTTAAATCCACTATAGTTTGAGTTTTAACTAATACGAAACATTCTGCCCACCAAAATAGCTTTGGGCTATTTTTTTTTTTTAAAACTTAACACGAAAATTTAACTTTGACCGAGTCTTGTATGTATGTAGAACTAAATAAATATAATAATGCTTACGAAACTATAATAAAGAACACTAAAATAATTAATATTTATTATTGAGACGGCAATGGGCATAATTTGACCATTGGTCTTTTCAAATTCCCTCGTGAAGTTTTTACGGTGGCTACACGAGGTACTCCATCGCTTCCAGGATGAAGCTTTACAATTCTGGCGAGTTTTCAATTTAAGGGAGGAACACCCTCTTCTTTGAAGAGCACTAAAGTACCAATGTCAACGCCGTCGAGTCTCTTGGACTTGTACCACCGACCACGTTGATACAATTGGTGTAAATACTCATTGTGCCATCGAACCCAAAAACTTTGATGCATAGCTTGAATCAACTGCCAACGAGAGAGTCTAGAGATTTTCAAGTGAGACAAGTCTGGGTCCGGCGGTGCTGTTAAGGGTTCTAAAGTTAGAAAGTGACCTGGTGTCAGTGACGAAAGATCATTGGGATCCGAACATATGCTGCACAAGGGTCTTGAATTCAACAATGCTTCAATCTGAGTGATTAAAGTATGAAACTCCTCGTACGTGAGCACTTGGTTTCCAACAACACGAAATAAGTGAGTTTTCACCGATTTAACGGCGCTTTCCCAAATACCTCCGAAGTGAGGGGTAGACGGGGGGTTAAAATGCCACGAAATGGCTAACGATTCTGCACAGTGTCGGAAATCCTTTAAAAGTTGGCGACTAGCGCCGACGAAATTTGTGCCGCAGTCGCTGAAAATGTGTTGACACCGACCACGACGAGCAATAAAACGACGAAGGCAAGCGATAAAGGCATCAGTCGACAAGTCTGATACGACTTCCAAATGAAGAGCCTTAGTGGCGAAACAAACAATCACACAAAGATATGCCTTGCAAGTCTTGGTGCCTCTTGCACGATGCATGTTAATCGTAAAGGGGCCGGCAAAATCGATGCCGACGGAACTAAAAGCCTTGGCTTGAAAAACACGGAATGACGGCAATTCACCCATAACTAGACTGACAGGAATAGGGCGAAGACGATAACAATGATAACATTTAGACAGTATTCTACGAACTGCGCGAAGAGATGAGATGATCCAAAATCGTTCTTGAAGCAAGTACATCGTTGTGTTTACTCCCGAATGTAAATTTTGTGTGTGCACTTGTTTAATCAACAAATCTGTTATACGGTGTTTATTGGGTAAAACCGCTGGATGTTTTGCGGAATCTGGAAGATTGGAATGAATCAGTCTCCCGCCTACTCTTAAAATGTCATTCGAATCAAGAAATAAGCCTAAACGTTGCAGATGTTTAGGCAAAGGCTCACCTTGACGAACGGCTTCGATTTCAACATTAAGTGACCTAAATTGGACCACCTTGACAATAATCATAAGAGCAGTGTGAAGCTCCATCGACGATAAAAATAGCGAATTGATGGTAGCTTTTCTAACATTAAAGATTCTCAGACAATATACGTTGAATTTTGTGTAACGACGAAAATTTGTTTGATAAGTCTTCCAGCCAAGTTGATTCTACAGTAGCAATCAAAGTAATGCGTTTCTCCTCAGAAGATGCTTCCAGAGAAGGGACGAACAATTTTGGCAAAGGCCAATTTTCTTCAGACAACGACAAAAATTCAGGACCTGCCCACCATAGCGGATGCGCGGGCAATACCAAAGGAAATAAACCTCTGGTAGCACAATCAGATGGGTTGTTTGAAGAACTAATGTAACTCCACTGTTCGGGAGAAATACGTTCTTGGATGTAACTAACACGGTTAGCTACAAACATTTTTAAACGATAAGTAGGTGACTTAATCCAAGTCAAAGCCACAGAAGAATCAGTGTAACAACAGATTTTTTCAAAGGTTACATTTGAATATGTAGTTTTAACAAAATGAACTAATTTAGACAAAAGTACGGTAGCACATAGTTCTAGCTTGGGTATAGAAAGACATTTCAAAGGGGCGACCTTTGATCTAGCCATAACAAAGTGAACAGATATTTTTCCTGACGGAAATACTAAACGAAAATATGCAATAGCCGAGTATCCTTTCTCGGACGCGTCACAAAAACCATGTAGTTGTATACTACAGGCTTCATCAAAAGGGATATAACGAGGAATTTGAATTGAATCAATATATGAAAATTTAGCAACAAATTTTTTCCAAAATATGACAATAGATTCAGGAGGAGGATCATCCCAATCCAACCCCAGCACCCAAAATTGTTGAATGAGTTGTTTGAGTAAAAAGGTAACTGGTGTAATAAATCCTAGAGGATCGTAAATCCTAGCAACTGTCGAAAGTAAAATCCGCTTGGAAAGACGATTTTCTAAAGGCTGCATTTCAAATGAAAAATTATCAAGTATCGAGTGCCACTGAAGACCAAGCACTTTTATGGTAAGCTGAAGATCATTTGCGACTAAACTTGGTTTTACTTGTTGATACTCAGTAGGAATATCTTCTAACAGTAGTGGACTGTTGCTAGCCCATTTGCGTAGTTCGAAGCAGCCAGCACGTAGTAAGTCGATGAGTTGACGTTTTAGTTCATGAGCTGCCTGGAGAGTAGACGACCCAGTCAATACATCATCAACATACAAATTGTTTCTCAAAGCATGACCAGCCAATGGGTAGCTATTTTCTCTTAGTTCAGCTAGTTTTAAGATAGTGCGAATGGCGAGAAAAGGAGCGGATGAAACTCCATATGTAATTGTGTTCAACTGATAGGTTGAAATTGGTTCTGAAGGATTCCATCGCCATTGTATCAATTGATAAGAACGATCCGTTTCTGATATCAATATTTGCCTGTACATTTGTTTTATGTCACAGACAAAAACGAACTTGGGAATACGAAATGCCAAAAGTATTTTTACAATATCATTCTGGAGCTTAGGTCCAGTGAGTAAGGTATCATTCAATGAAATACCATTCGAAGCTCGAGCCGAAGCGTCAAAAACAATTCTCAATTTAGGTTTATTATTTCCTAGTTTGAACACTGCATGGTGTGGAATAAAATACGCATTATTGTCAGCTGGAGGCGTTGATAAAAGTGACATGTGACCAGATGCTTCGTAGTCACGCATGAAATCTACATACGAATTTCGCAAGTCTGGATTAGTTTCGAGACGACGCTCTATTGACAATAGACGTTTAATGGCAATAGATTTCGAGTCCGGAAACTCACGAACATTTTCTCTAAATGGGAGGCTCACGCCGAACCTACCATTGGGTAACCGATGCAACGAGTTATCAAAAGATTGTTGAGCAAGGTCATCTTCTGGGGACGACAAACTCTTCGATGGAATGTCGTCAAGCTCCCAAAAATGTTTAAGATCAATATCCATACAAGGATCGATAGATACAAAGAACGAATGAATAACATTGGTTGAGATGGGATCGACAGTACCAAATATCATGTAACCAAATATGGTGTTGACAGCAACAGGCGAAACTTCTTTGCCATCAATTTTCCCATCGAGCAAAATACGACTGGCAACATCAGAGCCCAATAACATTTGTACTGGAGAAGGATGTCTCCAGTTTTCATCTGCGAGTTTTATGTTTTCCAAATGAGACCAATACGATTGAATATACTTGTTTGGAAGATTACCGCAAATAGACGGCAAAACCATTAAGTTTATTTTCAAATTGTTGTCCGTCGGGACTGAATCATATTCCTGAATGGGACGAATTGTTCCAGATATCACACCTAACGTTTGGTGTGAAGTCTGGCACAAACCAGAAATAGGAATCGAAGAAGGATGAGACGATATACCAATAGACTTACGACAAGACTCCGTAATAAATGAAATTTGACTCCCAGTGTCTACTAGTCTACGAATAATTTGAGGTTGATTTCTCTTGTGGAGAATTTCCAAACAAACCGTGGGTAGTAGAGCTACACAAGTTGTCGCCTCAGACCCAACTGTTGTAGTACAAGTAGCATTATTAGACAAACTGGTTTGCAAATTTTCTTCACAAGTTAGAGTTGAAGAAGGTGGTGACGTAGCAATCGACGGCACAAAATGTAACAATGTATGATGATTTTTATTGCAAGTTCTGCACGAAACTTTTGACGGACAAGACGACATGTTATGATTTGGTCGAAGACAGTTCAAACATAACCGAAGATGTTTGGCTTGCTCGTGACGCTTGTTTGGAGACAATTTAAGAAATTGCTCACACAAATACAATACATGATTTCCCTTGCAAAGGATGCAGGAGAACGAATTGTTCTTAGGAGAAGTGTTAGTCTCAGCTAAGAATGTCCTAGGCTTCAAGTCAGAATTCGAACGAGCGAGACCTTGTTTATTAATAGTACCTTTAGGCACTTTCGTCTGTTTGCTTGAGACAAGATTCTCTAAGGCTACACATTGTTTTGACAAAAAGTCTTTGACGCAATTGAATGTAGGCACATCAGTAGAATTGAAATGCAATTCGAATCGTTTACGAGTTTCCTCATCGAGTTTACATAATAAAGATCTACAAGAACGAAATCCCAACTTTCAACATCAAATTGTAATGATCCCAAAATCGATAAGTTTTCTGTGAAACAGTCAATTATATTTCGAAGTTGTTTTACGTTTTCCGCATGCATAGGTGGGTAGTTTTTTATTAAAGCCCAATGGTGATTAGCCAAAAGACGTTTATTATTATATCTAGAACATAAAGTGTCATATGCTAATTTGTAATTTTCATGACAAAGAGGAATAGACCGCAACAATGTCAATGATTCACCCGACAAGCTTGAAAGAAGGTAGGAATGCTTTTCGATGTCCGTTAAATGCGGTTGTTTATCTATCAAAACATCAAACATATCCTTGAAAGTCTTAAAGTTTTTTGGGTCATTATCAAAACGTGGTAGAGTAATTTTTGGTAATTTTACTCTAGGTGTAAAATTATTGTCTTGTCGACTTGTGTGATTCGCAGACGGAGTTTTCACTTCAGCAGAAAATATTTCTTGCTCTATCAAAAGAATAGAATAATATTCGTCATCTACGTTTCGACACAAATTCTCTAAAGCTGGTTGCAATTCTGATTCTGTGTTTACAAATACAGTAACATACTTTTCAGTAAAATCCTTGTAGATAGATTCCACTATACGACACTTCAATTTAAATAACTTGTGTACTGAATCATTGTATTGTGCCTTTTCAGAAAGTTCGAAGATTTCATGAATTCTAGCAGCGTAGAGCTTTAATAAAGTTACAGAAGTATTTGTGTCAGGCATTTTGTATGAAGAAACAAACGACAATTATTCCAATTAACAACAACTGACAATAATCTTATTATAAATTCAATCACCGAAAATGATCCAATAAAGTCATTACCCGATTTGTAAAGTAAAATGCGAAATGAGTAGTTAAAGCTTCCTATTGTATTTTAAACGACCTGACAACCCTTAACAAGAAGGTTTATAAAATGCCCCAAGGGTTTAGTCATTCAAGCAAGAAATATAGTTAAAATATTTAGTGGTTATAAACCCTTAAACATGCAGGTAGGTATACGATAAAACTGGAATGTTGTTTGCAGCTGTACATAAGCCAAAAGGAGTGACCTGCTACACAGGTATACAAAATTTTACAATAGAACAACTTTGAATCCAACATTTGCAACAGGTTTTCTATACGAACTATTTAACTAGGTCTGTAAAATGATTAATAATGCTCTCTAACTAAACTATTGCTAAATCGTAATATATCTATAATCAAATAATGATTTCTAATTAATAGACTTTAGTGTATCGAATTTTTTATATCTAAGTAAATAGAAATATGATGCGAATATTGATAATCGAAGTTGTACATACATACAAGCTAAAACGAAATGAATTAATTTAATAACCATGGACGGTTCTATCACGCGAGGAAGGACCAAATGTCAATTAATTAAACTTAGATAAATGTGCTGGCGCGTCTTATTTAATCGTGGACTGTAATGCGAAGTAGAACAAAACGCGAGCTTTAAATGCGAAAGTTGTATGCATGTAAAAAACAAACAAAAGGCATAAATTCACTCACCAATATTGTCCTTGGTGTGTGGTCCTCTTCAATGGTGCTGGAATGCCCCCGGGGGAGTCAGCTGAATGCACTGTTGCAAACACTATACTTTATTGGGTATAGCTTGTCTCGCACAACCGTCCCGTTACTAGGTCGAAAGAAGAGTCCTCGATAAACGTCACAAAATCACTTTCGCACGCGTTTTATTTTAAGCGGCGCAAGCGCACTGCACAATTTAAATCCACTATAGTTTAAGTTTTAACTAATACGAAACAGAAGCAAAATAATGAAAGGTGTCTAACTTTGAAATATGTAAATTTTTTATTTCTTTCGAAATTTTTTCTATACGAGTTTTTAGTATGTACTGATTGTAAATCAAAATTTTAGATTGTTTTCATAATTCCTAAGAGATGTTTCAAGTATAGTAATTTGGTGATTAACTAGACTTTTAATTTTATTCTGATTGTTAGTGAGGGATGAAATTGCTTCGTCGTTTCTTTCAGCGTCGTTGTAATCTAGATTACCAGTGAAAAATTTAATAGCGCTGCCTACACCGTTAAAAAGGGCTCTTTTTGGTCTCATACTCCAAAGGGGGTTTAATTGGATCAACTGATGATTGATTTTACTTTCTAATATTTGTGTGTATGATAAAAGTCGCGAAATGTTTGATTGAGCCTGAAAGCTTCTTGAGATTTTGAAAGAGTATCTCGTATTTTCTTGAATTGATCTTTCAATGTAACGAAGTTTTCAGTAATGTTTGTTAAATCGTAAATGTGTAAGAATGTCCTGTAGTTAGTTTGTATTTGAGCTGTGCCTAAGTGAAGGGGAAGGAATCCGGGGTTATGGTTTAAATTATGGAATTCAGCTCTGGTTCGTCTGGTGGTCGTCCAGAAAAGGAACCTGTAACAGGGGGTTTCTTTAATTCTTGAATATGTATAACTTCTTTAATGAAACATGTTTGATTGCCCTTTACTTTTTCTTTTTCTATTTCTACTCTATTCTTATCTAATAATCTAACAATTTTATAGGGTCTCGAAAACATTTTATCTTTTTTATTTCGTTTTTAGGATTTTTCTTATAAACTATTTGATCAACCTTAAATTCTAGATTGCTAGGCCCGTCTGTATTTCTCTTAGCTACTGTATTCTCTTTCTTTTCGATCAATTTATCACTTAATTTCTTATAAACGTGTTTTAATTTTTCTTTGTGATTACTAACATAATCCGAGTAAAAGGTGGGAGGTAAAAATATTTCATTCGGGTCTCTGGAACTTGTGTGACCGAATGTCAATTCAAATGGGGTAAAATTTCTTGCACTGTGTATAGAATTATTGTAACCTATTATGGCATATTTTATTAAATCATCTCCATCAGGGTAAATCTCTCTTAAAAGTCGTAAGTGCTCAATTAGGGTGGAATGTGTACGTTCTACTATAGAATTGGACTCATGATGTCCACTTGTGGTAAAGTGTACATTGATTTTATGTAAACTGAGAATTTCTTTCACTGTAGAGTTATTGAACTCTGTGCCTATATCTACCACAATAGTCTGAGGAATTCCATATGATGTAAAATATTTAATTAGAGCTTGGCTGATTTGGATTGCGGTTTTTCCTTCCACGATTATAGCTTGCGCTAATTTGGTAAATGCATCCACTAATGTTAGGTAGTTTTTGCCGTCAAAAGTAAACACATCCATATGAACGAATTCAAATGGTTTTGAAGCGGTCTCAGTTAACATCATAGGCGTATAAGGAGTCTTTCTCGCGTATTTGTTTTTCTGGCAAAAGATTACAATTTGTAACGTGCATTTTTAATAGTTTAACATATTATGCTTTTTCTCAATTAGTAAATACCTTTCTGAAATTACTATTTCTATATTTTATATTTATTAACCCGTTGGCGAATGCGTCGTATTATATTGAGTGGATTGCATCGTTCTTGTCTTGCCATTCGTATAAATTTTGTTGCTTATGTGGATATACAAGTCTAGATAAGAGACGATAAGAGGTTATAATAGCAACGAGTTGATATAAACAGATGAGTAGTAGTAGTTTTGTTCTTGGTTCCTATATATTAACTACGTGGAAAATACTGTTTCGTTTTGCTTTGACAATAGTGAGAATTAATGCGAGATCAATTTCGAATTGTTGATGAACAAGCTCGGCACGATTTTAGTTGTTTTTCTTGTGAAATAAAAGTTGTATATTAACTGTAGCAGTGTAGTTCTGATTACCTTTTGAAGGAAGTATGCTTTATATGTAACGCGTGTTTTACGGTAACATTTGACGGACTTACGTTAGTGATAGACGTGCTTTACTCATTGTGTTTTTTTGTTGATTTGTCTTTTATATTTGAACTGTGTGTGCGATCTAGTTTTCGTGGTTTCTTTTTATCAGAGTAGTGCATACTTTGGAATATCCAAATACAGTTGCTACTGTAGTTTCTGAATTTTCCTATCCCCAAAGAATCTAAAATAGATCATTGCTTGCGCAAATTTCGTTATTTGCGAAATATAACAGATTACCGGTTTGCAAAGGTATTGGTTGTAGTTTCTCACTGCTTTTTGGATGTTTATGAAAATAATATACATTTGGTCCCAGTTGAAATTAAACTAGTGCTACAAAATATTTCGAAATTATTGTCTCAGGAAATAGAATTAACAAGAAATTTATCAATGCTACATAGTTCCGTCGCGTGATAATGTCTGTTGCTAACACCAGTAAAATACGTAGGTGTGATTAGGGTAACGTGTGATAAGTTCCATCAACACCCTCCCAGTCAAGGGTGAGGTGCTGCGTTAGTGCCGGACATCGTAAATCCCACACTTCAAATGCAAGGAAGCGTTTCTGAAGGACTTTTTGTAAGTTGAACTATTTCCTACTTATTATTACTTTAAATATCTATCCGTTGTTTTGCCATATCTTCGTCGTTCTGATACCTTTTACAATAGACTTGCCTGCGATTAAGAAAAAAAAAAAAGAAAAAAAAAATCAATGCTACTGAATTACTCATATCAATTGTGTCTTACCTATTTATCTTTTGTTAACATTTTGTCTGATTTATGTTTAATTGGTGTGTGAGGAAACGTTTCTGCTACTCCCCAATATTACCTCACTTTGTGATAAAAATTTTTGTAATGCTTTTATCGTGATTATATTATATAGTTTATCTAAACAGTTTTATTTACATTCTACAAAGTACTGAATAACTTAGACTTTTCATTGCTGCTATACTTTTTCTTTATTTCAGGTTTGCAGGACTAATCTTTTTTTATTGCAGGTTTGCTATTCTAATTTTTTTTTATTGCAGGTACTGTTAGTAATTCCTTACCGCCGCATACATTATATGTCAGTCTGCTTTCTACAACCCCCCCTAATCTCCGATTGAGCCCGGTCATTCCGTGATATCTTGGTGTTACGCACGGCTACGAGCCAACGTAGCATAAACTTTGGCGCCCAACGTGGCTGCCACAAATAACGTAACATAAATTTGGCGCCCAACGTGAGCCTGATTTTTTTTTATTTGCTCTCGATTTTTTTTTTGATTTGCTCTTGATTTTTTTTGGTTTGCTCTTGATTTTTTTTAAATTTCTTTATGACCTTGATTTTTTGGCATTAATTTTTTCTGGTGTATCGGCTCGACTTTCTTTTCTGCCTATATTGGCTGGCTCTAATTTTTTTGTGTAGTCTTAAATTTTTCTCGTTATATAGAAATTCCTTGATTGTAATTTTTTTTTGTGTGAATTATCAGAGTTGTGTTTTCGCTGGTAATTTGGTTCTGGAAAACACTGGCGTCCAAGCTTTCTTTACACCACCTTTTTTTCTTTTCTTTACGTCACTTTCGCTACCTCACTTAAATATAATCCTTAATATATAATACTTATAATACTTAAAAATCTCATTTTATAATGGCTTATTGGCATGTCAAAGACCTAAAACCTGCCCAGCCTGATAATCCCAATGTCCCCGATCTAGATCTGTTGTCCTTTTGGCGACGCAAGCGCCGCAAATGTCGTCCGTAATCCACTCGTCTCCCTACGTTATACGATTACTTCAACTCATTAGCTTTATCTGTGATATTTGACATATTTCGTAGTATTGTGTGATGACTTTTATTTTTTTTTTCTACTCTTTCCGGGTTTTCTTTCATTCCACATTCCTGTCCATTTTTTTTTCCTGACTGGTTTTCTTTGCGGTTAGTTGATGTACTGACTTCGATCACTCGTTGTATCTGCTCCTGTGGTAGTTGCTCGTAGGCCTACTTTTTGTCCTTTAGGAAACACGACTTAGTCGACTTTTGGGTCTATTAGCAGATTACTTTTCTTATCTGGTTGTATTATACGACTTTTTTTTTCTTCTTGATTCCACAGTTGAAGCCTTTCGTTACTTTTCCCAGTTTTCCGTTTGTCGTTTCCTAGCTTACTTGAGACTTGAGGTCTTATGTTGGCTATTGCTGTTGGTTTTCTTCCTCGCTACTTTTCTTTTCTTTTGGTTACTGCGCGCGCGAAACCAATTTCTTGAGGTAGGAAACTGTGCTGTTTCTTTTCTAAAGAGACATCCGTCCTTTGACGACTTTGGCAGAGTTTATGCCTTTACACCTTGGTCCTCTTCGATTGCTACTACTTACCTATCTTTTCCTGTGGATTTCTTTACTCTTAGTTTTGTCCGACATTTTGGTCCTTTGAGCCGGAATATTTTTTTACTTTTGTGTGTTGGTTCTGATTGGATTGGTCTTGTGTTTTCTCTGATAAGCTTGTGTCCGAAAACACTGGCGCCCATTTCGTATTCTTATTCATATTTTTGTAGCTAGCCCATCCCGTGACTTTTTCTTCTGCCTAGTTCTACCGTTTGTTCACTGTTTGACTATTATAGTCGCTTTCTACATCCATTCCTTGAGGTAGGCATCAGATCTATTTTCTTTTCCTTTAGGTATTTCGACTTGGTCGCTTCTGTAGGTCTGTTAGCCATACTTTGCTTGAGTAATCGTTTCATACGAATCTGTGTTACCTCAGTTGGAAGTATTCTAGATTGTGTACTAGCTTGCCTTTGCCCTTTTCTTTGTCTTGGTTCTTTCTTTGCTGCACACTTGAGGTTGACAATTGTGTCGTCTAGTTGGTTTGCTACGAGTTTTCTTCCTCGTTTTTTTTCCTTTCCTCTTGGTTTCTCCGCGGGAAGCCAAAACTTTTCTTTGAGGTGGAGAACAGAAATGTCCCTTTTGGAGACATCCGTCTTTTGACGTTTTTGAAAGTAGCTAAGACCTTTAATCCTCATTGGGTGTTTACTTGATGCTTTCTTTACCTGTTCTGTCGTTGTTGGTTACGATAGATGAGTTTGTCTTCTTTTGAAAAAAAAAATGTTCTTTTTCTTATACTGGTGTTGGTCCTTCGAACCGGATTTTTTTGTTTGGTTCCTGTCTGTCGTTTTTTTTTCTTTCACCCCCACGTCTTTATTTTGCTAGGGGGGAATTTGTAACGTGCATTTTTAATAGTTTAACATATTACGCTTTTTCTCAATTAGTAAATACCTTTCTGAAATTACTATTTCTATATTTTATATTTATTAACCCGTTGGCGAATGCGTCGTATTATATTGAGTGGATTGCATCGTTCTTGTCTTGCCATTCGTATAAATTTTGTTGCTTATGTGGATATACAAGTCTAGATAAGAGACGATAAGAGGTTATAATAGCAACGAGTTGATATAAACAGATGAGTAGTAGTAGTTTTGTTCTTGGTTCCTATATATCAACTACGTGGAAAATACTGTTTTATTTTGCTTTGACAATAGTGAGAATTAATGCGGGATCAATTTCGAATTGTTGATGAACAAGCTCGGCACGATTTTAGTTGTTCTTCTTGTGAAATAAAAGTTGTATATTAACTGTAGCAGTGTAGTTGTGATTACCTTTTGAAGGAAGTATGCTTTATATGTAACGCGTGTTTTACGGTAACATTTGACGGACTTACGTTAGTGATAGACGTGCTTTACTCATTGTGTTTTTTTGTTGATTTGTCTTTTTATATTTGAAATGTGTGTGCAATCTAGTTTTCGTGGTTTCTTTTTATCAGAGTAGTGCATACTTTGGATTATCCAAATACAGTTGATACTGTAGTTTCTGAATTTTCTAACCCCAAAGAATCTAAAATAGATCATTGCTTGCGCAAATTTCGTTATTTGCGAAATATAACAGATTACCGGTTTGCAAAGGTATTGGTTGTAGTTTCTCACTGCTTTTTGGATGTTTATGAAAATAATATACATTTGGTCCCAGTTGAAATTAAACTAGTGCTACAAAATATTTCGAAATTATTGTCTCAGGAAATAGATTTAACAAGAAATTTATCAATGCTACATAGTTCCGTCGCATGATAATGTCTGTTGCTAACACCAGTGAAATACGTAGGTGTGATTAGGGTAACGTGTGATAAGTTCCATCAACACCCTCCCAGTCAAGGGTGAAGTGCTGCGTTAGTGCCGGACATCGTGAATCCCACACTTCAAATGCAAGGAAGCGTTCCTGAAGGACTTTTTGTAAGTTGAACTATTTCCTACTTATTATTACTTTAAATATCTATCCGTTGTTTTGCCATATCTTCGTCGTTCTGATACCTTTTACAATAGACTTGCCTGCGATTAAGAAAAAAAAAGAAAGAAAAAAAATCAATACTACTGAATTATTCATATCAATTGTGTCTTACCTATTTATCTTTTGTTAACATTTTGTCTGATTTATGTTTAATTGGTGTGTGAGGAAACGTTTCTGCTACTCCCCAATATTACCTCACTTTGTGATAAAAATTTTTGTAATGCTTTTATCGTGATTATATTATATAGTTTATCTAAACAGTTTTATTTACATTCTACAAAGTACTGAATAACTTAGACTTTTCATTGCTGCTATGCTTTTTTTTTATTTCAGGTTTGCAGGACTAATCTTTTTTTTATTGCAGGTTTGCTATTCTAATTTTTTTTTATTGCAGGTACTGTTAGTAATTCCTTACCGCCGCATACATTATATGTCAGTCTGCTTTCTACAACCCCCCTAATCTCCGATTGAGCCCGGTCATTCCGTGATATCTTGTTGTTACGCACGGCTACGAGCCAACGTAGCATAAACTTTGGCGCCCACGAATAACGTAACAAATTGTTGATAAAATTTGATATGGTGATTTTCATATTTTTCCAATAATAGTTTTTCTTTAATCTCTGATATGTTCCTGTTATTCCACGATGAGTGGTTTTTCCTTAATGGTGGTTTGTAATTAAGATAGTTTGGTCTTCCAAATCCGTTACTGTATTTACCAATTTGTTACATTTAATTAACTTTAGTCCGTTTTCTGAAAAATGCTTTCGGTATACATTATTGAAATCATGGTATAAATTCTCTTTATTAAAGTGCAAGTGAAATGTATTATTTGGGTTAGTATATTTAATCAGAAAGTCTAAGATTAATTTTTCATTATCAACTTCGGGTATTTTTAATTTTATAATTTTGTGACCTTCTTGCTCCTCTAGTGAGACGTCGGCATTAAAATATAAATTAGGATAAATTAACATTTGTCTTGTTTTGTCGTTTATTATTTCGTCCAGAATTGGAATTCCTTGATTCGAATTGTCGCTTGAAGCAGAATGCTGTGTTGAGGTGCCGGGATTGTCTGGAATATGTATTATTTGTTCTGGTTCTGAGGTATCTTGTGTTAAGTCATAAATTAAGTTTCCTAGTTCGCTTTCATCTTGTGTAAAATCACCTATGCTTTTTAGAAATTCATTAATGTAGTCGTCAACGTCATCAGTATTGTTGAAGAGTGATTCAGTTTCTAAAGCGTTTACTGAAATGCGAGACAAACTGTATGCGTTCGTATTGGACTTTCCTTTCTTGTAAACAATTTCATAATCGTACTCTAAAAGTTTAATTTTTCATCTAGTTAATTTTGAGTTACTGTCTTTGAGATTGAAAAGTCATGTCAGTGGTTTGTGGTCAGTATAAATAAAAAACTTTCGTCCAAATAAATATGGCCTAAAATGTAGTGTCTGTGGTCAAATTGAAAGGTTTAGAAAAATCTGGGTACTGAAGTATCGGATTGTTTGTCAAAATATTTCTGCAGGTCTGAAAACTGTCAACAAAATCTTTGTCGTGTAGTACTTTTGCGTTTTTCTTTAAACATTTCGTCAGGGGTTTTGTAATTTTGGCAAAATCTTTTATAAATCGTCTATAATATCCTTTTAGTCCTAGTAAACTTTTGATTTCGGTCTGTGTTCGTGGTATAGGAAAATTCTTTACAGCTGTAATTTTGTCGGGATTTGATTTAACTCCTGAAGGGGTTATCACGTGTTCTAAGTATACCACCGTTTTCTGTTAAAATTCCGATTTGTTTAATTGTATTTTAAGATTGTATTGTCTGAATCTGTCAAAAACGGCCTTTAGTATTTTCAAATGTTCTTGTAAGGATGAGCTAAATATGAGACAGTCGTCTTAATATATTATGCACATTTCGTCGGCTAGTCCTTTCAGTACACGGTCCATAACTCTTTGAAATGTAGATGTGCTGTTGGCCATTCCCATGGGCATACGTTTAAATTGAAAATGTCCTTGCGGAGTTGTAAAAGCTGTCTTTTGTACGTCTTAAGCGTCCATCTCAATTTGGAAAAATCCACTGGCAAGGTCCAGGGTGCTAAAATAGTTTGCTCGACCAAGTTTGTCCAAAATTTCGTTGATATTTGACAAAAGGTACTTGTCGGGAATTGTCTTTTCGTTAAGCTTCCGATAGTCAATAACAAGTCTCCATTTTTTCTGTCCGGACGCGTCCATTTTTTTGGTACTATCCAGATTGGTGATGACCAAGGCGATACGCTGTCCTCGGTTATCCCTTGATCTAACATTTTGTTTATTTGTCGTTTAGCTTCATCACGGTGAATTTCGGGTAAACGGTATGATCTTGTAAAAATAGGCGTTTCGTCTTTTAAATTAATTTTGTGCTTAATTTCGCTCGTAAAACTGAGGGGGATTCCTTCACAATAAAATACATCACGATAGTCTAAACAAAGATTCCTAATTTTGTCTTTTTCTTCTTTATTACAGTGGTCCAGTCTAAGATTTTTCAGATTCTCCTTTAATTTGTTGTCAAATGAGTGAGAGTTTTGTAAGTCAAAATTCTCGTCTAATTTTTGGATAAAATTAACGTCAACTTCGTGTATGGGTTCAATATCTAGAGGTTCAGTTATTGTGATTTCCGTTGAGTTTTCATTCGCGTTGGTAATTATTGTGGTGGCAAAATAATTAACAACATTCACCAAGGCCTTTGGCATGTCTGTCCCATTTCCAAGGTTTTCGTAGTTTAAAATACCGAGTCCGTTAGCTAATTTTACAGGAATTTTCGTCACTTGCCTACAGCGGGCAAGAATACTAAACACATACGCCTTAGGGATTTCGTTTGTATCAGATTGTACACTTAAATTAAGGGGAATAATTGCATGAGGGGTTATTAATTGATTTTTACTCAAATTTATAGTTGCGTTCAATTGTACAAGTAAATCAGTGCCTATAATTCATTGAAATTCATTGCTAAATTGAAATAAGTAAAACTTATGAAAATCTTTAAATTTAAAAATACAAATAATGGTATGTGGGCAATTTCGTTATGCAGAGAAGTGTTGTGCGCAGACTGAATGCTAAATATTTCAGAATAAATATAATTTGAGTAAAAGTTATTCGCTATTTCGGGATCCATTAAGCTACGAGTACTACCGGTGTCTATCAAAAACTTCGCATTAATTTCTTTAATTATTACATACGGAAGGTCGTGTCTGATTGCATTTAAAACAATCATCTCATGACGTCTATGAGTGAGGTTTCCTGAAAATTTACGTTTGCAGTTGTTCTATCAGTGTTAGAAGTATTATTGAAATTAACACCATTGTTATCTGAACACTCTGCTTACGGAGGATCGAATGAATCCGCGTGAAAAGCTTCATCGTAACGATGCATATTATCAGGATTGTAATTACAGTTTAACATTTCCGTGTTATTTCCGGGGTCAACATAATCTCTGCTGACTGCTTGTCTAAAGCTTGGATTACAAACGTTCTGATAAAACATTCTGTGTGAATTGTTTCGTACTGGGGTTGAAACTCCTGAAGATGTGTCCATTGGCTCCGGTCTAACAAAATTTTGAGGACGACTTATTCGACTTTGGTTAAATCTTTGAGATGAATTACCAAAATTTGGTCTGTTGTGTTGTGGAGAAATATTTTGTGCTGGGAATCTGTAATTTAAAGGCAGGCTTGGATTAAATGTATATTTTGGGTATTACGTGTATAAAACCTATTTGAGTTGGAGAATTGATTGTGCGCTTGCGGTGCACGACCATTGGACGTATTCTGAAAGTTTTTGAAATTTGGGTTTATAAAATTGGGCTTGTTGTGAAAATAATTACTACTGTGCGTATTATTTCTGTTTGGAGTGATTCTCATGTCCGGTCTAAAGTTTGAGTTTAAATTTAGGTTGTTGACTCTTTGCGTGCTATATAAAAAGTTTTCTTCTTTAATAACTAGACCCATTGCTCTTTCTAAGCTATCCGGATTTCTTAATCTTACGTTTGTTTGAATTGATAATAGTAAGCCGCGGATGTAGGTTTTTAGTGCGAGATTGTTGTAGTTTTTTAGGCGTATTTTAAGTTTATCAGCTGAAACAGTTAATGAGTTTAATTTTGACAATATAAAGCTCCTAGAGTCCTGACATCGCATCCCAAAATTGTAGGGGCTTTTGTTTCTATTAGGGCGTAAATTTATTAGATCTTGAACGAGACAATCAATATCTCTTTGATCACCAAATGATAAAATTAGCGAGTCTTTTATTTCGTTTCAAGATTTTAGTTCACACCGAGATCTGATTAATATTTGTGCTCTACTAATTAATTTGCCAATAATTGCTCTTAGTAGAAAGTTATTTATTTGAACATTAGTTTGACTGGCAAAATTATCGATTAAAGCTTCGCAGTTAGATATAAAAATTGTTAACGTGTGCGGGTTGCCATCATAATATGGTATAGCGTCTAAATGGAGTTTTAATAATTGATAATTCGTGTGCTCGTTTGTAATTTTTAGGTTTTTACGATTACTTACTATATTTAAATTAACTGTATTACTTAGGTTACTCTGAAAGTCTCTTAAATTACGTAAAATATCCCGATCACGTGGAGTTTCTAATTGATTACTTATACTATCTGAATTGTTATCAGTCTCAAATTCTAAATTTATTAAATTGAAACATTGAAATTGGTTTATTAAATCAGCTATCTCATTATCACTCATAAATCATAATCAATAATCAATCAATAATTCGTCAATAATTACATAAAAATTCAATAATCTTAATAGGAAAATCAAAAGGAATTTTAAAATCTGCTTACATAAATGCCATGTGTATCTTCATGTCCTAATATTCGCTTAGGTTTCTTGTTGCTGTGAATCGTTTTCGTTTCCAAGAGACACTCCCTGTTGATCATCCAAAAGCTATCACAGCCTTAAACGATTTTCGCTTGTCTAATTTGTGAATCACTTTATAGACAATATACGAAAGACTACTATGATAGCGATGTACATTCGCTATAAGCCCATATACTTTCGCGTTCTGTTTTGTAAAACGTAAAAACGGATCAATTTTCGTTTCCAAAAATTGCCAAAACTATCCTACCGACTGCGCCAATTATGTGGGCCTCTCTCGAAAACGCCTTTTTAAAAAAGTTTACAAAAGATTGAAACAATTTTTTTTCACAGGAGAACGTTGATACGTTTTACAATTTGCAATGCGCGTAACGATCTAAGTACTAAAGTCTATGCTACCTCTATTTATTGCTTCCTGTCTAATGCTCTTTCTATTTGCATATCTTGCTATTCTATTCTCATAACTTGCAACTTAACTTTGAAATATTAATATAAAAATTGAATACCTATAGAATGTTTTAATTTTTTCCAACTTACCTAAATTTATTTTCACTGTACAAAAAAAACCTTTTCTTTTCTTGATAAATACGGTTCTAATACCAAAAATTAATTTAAACTCTAAATCTATCAGATATTCAAAAAGGTATATCAATAATCACTGTTAATTAGTTATGCACCTACGGCTGTGTTAAACAAATCCAAGTAAGTTTATTAAACATAATTAAAACGCATCCTGAAATATTTTTCCACTCTTAATTCTCATTCAAATTTCTATGCCTTGATAATTTTATAAATTTTTCAATAATAGACCAAAAAGCTATAGGTATAAAAGTGTTACTGAAACATAAAATCGTTTCTGAATAATATACGATGCTTTGTGAAAACTTAGTTACAGCAATCAGAGAATTTGCTGTTAGTCTAAATGATTATATAATGTTTGACATTTCAATAGTATATGTCTTTGGTTTGAAATTGATGGAATTAATATCTTGATAACACTAAATAATAGAAGCGGGATAATAAAATACCACGCAAATACACCTAAATGTAATACTTAACAATTCACAGTTATACGTTGGTTAATCTAGTTTAAATTTAGGAAGACTTTTATAATAACATTTTCAATAACAAACGTAACTATGTATAATAGTTATTGCAAGGAGAGTATATTTAAGGATTAAATGATTTACAAATGATTATTGTAGTGCATCTTTGATACACTAACTCTTTAGATATTTTTCTATTAGATTTTACTTCAGTTTTAATATGAAAACCTTTAAGATTTTCAGATCTCTACGAGTCCTCTGAGTATTTATATATTTAAGAGATATATTACTACTTTATTGAACAAGATTAATGTTTTATTCTGCTCTTCAAATACATATTTTATTATTCTCATTTCCACTTACTTCAAAGTCCCACCTACCCTAATCTTCTGTATCAATATCCGCAACCTTAGCAACACCACAATCGCCCTTTGGTTTGAACTAAAAGAATCTAACACTTCTTCTTGCAAACATAATCATTCAACCATTTTGGAGAGCGTACCGAACGCTGACAACGATGAGCAATTAGCTTCTTTGAACATTCGAACTAGGAGTAGCAGTGACATGTTCAGAAACCGGATCGTTAACAGTAGTAACAGTGGAGCATATTTTTCAATACCATTTTTATGTCGTCGAATTTCACGCCAAGACGTTTGTATTGCCACTACTGGATCATTGACACTAGTAACCACACCTGTCTCCTCGAATTTGGATTGAAATTTATTTTTAAAAAAAGGTCTTTTAATAAGCACTTCATCACCCAATGCCATTTGTTTTCTTGGAAATTCATTTGGGATACAAGATTTCGCTTTGTTAAATGAATCTTGATCCCAAACACCTTGTTCGCAAACCCTTTCACGTATTGAAGATAATTTATCACGAATAATACGTCCAAAAAATAATTCTGCTGGACTTTTACCCGTAACCGTATGGGGTGTAGAGCGATACATTAGTAAGTACTCCAATTTCTCTTCTATACAAGCATTATGTTGCTTTAAAACAAGCTATCTAAATAATTTTCTGCAAACACCGATTCTGCCTTTCCACTTGTCCATTTGCTTGGCGAAAATAAATTGGGATTTCAGGGGCGAATCGCTTAGGACAGTTTGCGCCGGAGCAATAGAGCCGGTGATGCTGTACGCAGCATCCGTTTGGGCAGAGGGTTGTAAAGTAAGGGATATTCGACAGCTGAAGAGCATGCAACGCATAACCGCGGCCAAGGCGGCGAGAGCGTACAGGATCACTTCCACGGAGGCGGTCCTTGTGATCAGTAGGACTCTCTCTATCGAATATGTTGTTAGGGAGATCAGAGATAGGGGATTAGTTAATACAGGGAAAGGACAGGAACTTATAGAAAGTATGAATCTTGCAAATAGGGAAGCTGAGAAGAAAATCGTCGTGTTAGACTTAGGGCACCCGCCCGATGTTAGAGGTATTGAATTTGTCAAAGGTGATGGGGACGCGGTAGGATCAAGATTTACACAAACGGTTCGCGTATGGACAATGTTTAAGAAGGCGCGGCGTTTGTCGTATATAATGAGCAAAGGGAAGTGTTTCGGTTTTCGACTAAACTCGCGAACTGGAGCACTATCTTCCAGTGCGAATTGGTAGCCATGCGAGACACCATCGATTACGTAATAAATCCTACGGGCAGAGACGGGTATTATATAATCAGTGATAGTAAATCGGCGCTGACGGCTTTAACAAATATGAACACCTCGACAGATCTCCAAGCGAATGTCTGGAGGATAGCGCATACGGCGTTCGAGTTCCAACGTTTAGTTCTGCTGGATTAGGTCACACGATGGTAACATAGGAAACGATAGGGCTGATGAATTAGCTAAAGAGGCCGCTACGGGCGACTTTCGGATATCACATTCGTCGATACCGAGGCCCCTGATTAAAAGAAAGCTGCGCGAAAAGTCAATCCGACAATGGGAAGAGAGATGGAACAACGCTGCCACGGGCAGGTTGACCCACAAATTCATACCAAGCATAGATGCTAGAGGTAAGATCGAAGCGAAACTCGATCATAAAATGGTGCAACTGTTAACAGGGTACGGCGCCCTGAAAGCATATTTACAAAGGTTCGCTTTAACCGATAACGACCGCTGCGAATGCGGTGAGAGCACAGAAAGCGGAGAGCACGTGCTCTTTGACTGTCCACTCGAGGCGGCAAATCGAGGGTTAACTGATATGAAATTAGCTGTCGCCGGGCTAGCATGGCCTAAGAGCCTAGAGTAAGTCAGGGAAGTGGCTAACCAGGCGTTCTGGAGAGCCTTCAAAGAATTTTCAGGAAAGGTCGCGAGATTGGACGGTGATAACCGCGCGTAAATTGGAGGTTGAGGGGGTGGGGTAGGATTGAAAATTTTAGATTTGAGTTGGCATGAGAAATGGATATGAGCATGATATAATCAAAACATGTATAAAAAATTTTAAAAAAAATTATATAATTAAAATTTAATATGCACGACAAACCCACATACCATTAAAACAATCACTGTCAAACTATAAACGCGCGGAATATCGGGAATAAATTAAAACAAGTAAATAATAACAAACTAAATCAAAAACCCCCATTAATTTAAATCAATAAATAAATAAAGAAAATAAAATAGAGTCAAACCGCGCACCCCCCCTTGGACTTTAAAGTGATAGTGATTGTGATCACCGCAAACGTTTAGTGCATAACCACCAGGACTTTAGCAGTGCATACCCATCTCCCCTTAGAAGTAAGATATAAATAGACATAAAAAAGAAACCAGATCTTCGGATACTGGAGAAATTATTATCGAGGTAAGAAGGAAAATTGTGGCAGCTGCACTCACATAAGCATTGATTTGTATTAATAAGTAGATTTGAAATAATTTAACAAGCACCTTTTTGTGAGTAATGGCGCTAGTCTACATAATGTCTATGCGAGTGCACCTGATAAATTCAATGTTTTTAGCTTTTTTTGTGCACTACTATATGCTTAATGCTTATTAGATATCTATTTATATAAATATTTTTATTTATATTTATTTATATTCATTTTGCATTTATTTTTGGAGCTTGATTTGTTTTGTTTGACGTTCTGCCGCCATTTTTGACGGCAGAATTTTTATAGGAACGAAGATTGTAATTGTGAAGAATGTAATTATAATATAAATCAGTTAGAGAATGGTAGGAAAAGCTAGGGATGGATTTAGACTAAAGATAGAATAAATTACTTAGATCAGGGAGGAGGAATTTGTAAATATATAGAGCAGGTAAAATAGTTGGATTCACTATTAAAATATTTGGCGAATACATAAAAATTAGAATCCATTTCTAATATTAGTTAGCTATATTTGGATAGTTTTAAGACGATCCATCAGGTCGCACCGGTAACCAGAGTTGGGGACTGCTATTCGGTATTACGGATCCCTCCCCTTTTACTTTCGCGTGTGTCTTGTTGAACTGACACACTTTAAATCAACGCTAGGGATACCATTATTCAAACTCTATTTTTTTGTTTTAGTTTGTTAGATTTTTATTTAGGATCGATTAATTTTGAAGTTAGATTACATCCGAAGCACGTTTATATTTTCGCGTTAAAACCAAAAGCAGTATCTTCAGGTGGAGCATTGGGGACGTGGCCGCAAGTATAGCGGCTCCTATTCAAATTATCATGTCCATTGGCTTGAGCCCACTATAATGGAGAATTCAAAACGACTTACAGAACGTCATAAATTTTGTCCGGAACTGTGGACCGTTGTCTGCTGTAATTAAGGAATGCCATATCTAGCAAATAGCTTTTTTAAGTAAGAAATTGTATCAAATGCGTTACATCGCTCCATCACATTGATTTCAAAAAACTTGTTAAAATAATCAGTTACGACACACAAGTGCTCATTAGCCTATTGTAAAGCCCTGAAATCAATGACAATGTTTTGCCACAGACCATCTGGAAGTTGGCGTCTGGACGTAGGTTTCATAATTTTCTCCTTACCAACTTTTTGACAATAGTCGCAAGTACGAACAAATTTTTCAGCTTCTTTGTCAATTCCAGGCCACGACACTTTCGATCGCAACCTATCTTTCATTTTAGTAATACCAGGGTGTCCTTCATGTGTAATCTGTAAAACACGGTCTCGAAGAGCAATAAGAACTACTATGCGAGCTCCTCTTATTAATATCCCATCCACTACACAAAGTTCAGACACCAGAAAAGAATAAGGTTTGAATTTAGGTGTTATACCTAACTGTAAATCTAAACAAATCTTTGCTAATTCAGCATCTTCCGCTGTCGACTTCTTTACCTCGCATAAAGTAACTGCTATCGGTACCAGTTGTTGTACAAACATGACTAAATTTCTTTCATACATCTCGTTTATTGTAGTAATTGACTTGGAATAAGCGAGACAATGGATCTGATATGTTATTTTTGCCTTTACCATACCTAATAACGAATTTAAAGCCTTTGAGTCTAAGAATCCATCTTTCCAACCGAGCACACGGTTTCGAACGTGGTCCAAAAATTGTTTGTAGAGTTTATGGTCTGTAACCAATTCGAACTCACGTCCAAGCAAATGTATTCGAAGTCTTTCTACTGGAAAAACTAATGCAATTGCCTCTTTCTCAGTCTGTGAATATCGATGTTCGACTGAAGAAAGCGAACGACTAACGTAGCAAATCGTATGAATATCATCTCCTTTTCTTTGTAATAATACTGCCCCCCGTCTCACTGGACTAGCATCTGCCATATCTATGGTAGGTAGATCTGGGTCAAAAATTTCTAAACTGCTTTCATTAGACAGCAGTGACTGGACACGAATAAAATCTTGTTCCGCCCTACCAGTCCATTGAAATGGTGAACAACGAGCAGTTTGTTGCAAATAATCTAATTCCGTAGAAAGGTAAGGACCCAGAAATGACCGAGGTAAAACTCGATCATAAAATGGTTCAGTTGATAACAGGGCACGGCGCCCTGAAAGCGTATTTACATAGGTTCGGGTTAACCAACAACGACCGCTGCGAATGCGGTGAGGGCGCGGAAAGCGCAGAGCACGTGCTCTTTGACTGCCCGCTTGAGGCGGGAAATTGAGGGTTGGCGGATAGCAAACTAGCTATCCTAGGTCTGGCATGGCCAAAGAGCCTACAGGAAGTCGGGGAAGTGGTTAACCAGAAGGTGTTCTGGACAGCCTTAAAAATCTAAAACCTGATTTAAAAAAAAAAATAATAATAAAAATAAAAAAAGAATTAACATGATAATTATACCCAAATGTCCAATATGCACGAAAAACCCCCACACCACTAATACAATCACTGTTTAACTTCATAATTATGCGCGGAAAATCGGGAATAAATAATAACAAATAAACAATAACAAATAAATCAGAAACCCTAATTAAATTAAATCAATAAAATAAACAAAGATAATAAAATAGAGTGAAACCACGCATCCCCCCATGACTTGAAAGTGAAGTGATAGTGATAGTGATTGTGATCCCCCCAGAACATTTAGTGCATACCCACTAGGACTTTAACAGTGCATATCCAATTCCCCCATACAGGTAGAAAACCAATAGATATAGGTAGACAACCAGATCTTCGGATGCTGAAGGAATTTATATTGAAGGTAAGAATAAAATTGTGGCGGCTGTACTCGCACGAGCATTGATTTGTGATTTTAAATAGATTTTGGAATAATCTAACAAGCGCGTTTTTGTGTAATGGCGCTAGTCGATATAATGCTTGTGCGAGTGCACCTGATAATGTATTTGCTTTTGCTAATGCTAATATATGCACTGTTACATGCTTTTTCTTATTCCGAAATTTATTTATATATTTATTATATGTTTATTTATATATTTATATTATATTTATATTTATTTTTACACTTATATTTTTAACTGCATTTTATGATTTTGTGGCTTGATTCGTTTGACGTTCTGTCGCCAATTTTTGGCCGCTATATATATATATATATATATATATATATATTATGTCAGTTAGGGAATGATAGGGAACGTTAGGGACAAATTTAGGATAAAATACTTAGATTAGGGAGGACGAATTTGTAAATTTATAGAGCAGGCAAAATAGCTGGATTCACTCTTATACTTTTGGCAATTGCTTAGAAAATTTGAACCAATTTTAAATTAGCTAGCTAGATTAGGATAGTTTTAAGTCGACCCTTCAGGTCGCACTGGTAAGCAGAGCCGGCGTCTGCTATCCGGTATTACGGATCCCTCCCCCTATCATTTTTGCTTGTGTCTTGTTGATCGGGCACAGTTCAAAGTCAACGCTAGGGATACCATTATTTGAATTCTGTTTTTAGTTTTTGTTTCAGTTAGTTAGATTTTTATTTAGACTTTTATTTAGGGTGGATTAATTATGAAGTTAGAATTAATAAGAAGCACGTTTATTTTCGCGTTTAAACCCAATGTAGTACCTCCGGGTGGAGCATTGGGGACGTGGCCGCAAGTATAGCGGCCCTAATTCAAATTATAATGTAGTGAATTCTGACTGATAATGTGTCCTAAGGATTAATAACTAGACCAAGTTCTTGTAAACGACGGAATACTGTTTGTAAATTAGCATCGTGTTCTTCTGTCGTTTTTTTAACAATTAGCAAATCGTCTATATAATTAAAAACGCCCGAAAGCCAGAGACAATACGCTTTCAATAATTCGTTGAAACATTTCAGGTGTACATTTTAGTCCGAACATTAACCTACGGTACCGGAAAACACCAAAATGTGTACTAAAAGTAGTTAATTCACGTGACTGCTTATCCAATTCAATCTGATGATAAGCCTGACAGAGATCTATCTTGCTAAACACTTTAGCATCCTTCAGCAATGGGGCAACATCCTCAATCACCGGTATGGGATGCTTCTCGTTAGGTACAGCTTCATTGACACGGCGCATATCTACACAAATGCATAAAGTGTTGTTCGATTTAGGAACAGAAACTACAAGCGATACCCATTTGCTTGCTCCTTCGACCTGCTCGATAATTTCTAGATGTAATTGTTCTGTAATTTGGTTTTTAATTCGCTTTCGTAAGCTATAAAGTACACAATGAAGGGGTTGAATGCATGGTGGTACACTTGAATCAATAGAAATACTAAGTTGAAAATCTTTCAGCTTATCTAATGGCACAGTTAGGGTCGTAGAAATTGTTTGTACCCGAACTCCTGTACATACATCCAAATCAACACGTAAGTCTTTAAACTTCTTTGCATCATTAGACCAAGAATTGTAGTAAAATTCTCTTCAATGATAACGACCGAAACTCTATGCGAGATATTATTACAAACCACGTCTACACTTACAGTAAACATTACAGTATACTGAAGTTGACCAGGGCCATCAAAAAAATTTAATTCAGGATTTGGTTCGTAACGGTTAAATTGTAATCTATTTAGATGCAGGTTTTCCTAGTTTTCTTTTGATATCATAGTATGTAGTGTACCAGAATCCACGAATGCAGAATGTGTTACTCCTCCGAATTTACATGCAACTATTACTTCTAGTTGACTACCAGTTTCAGAGTTAAGTACGCAAAAAATGGATTCATCTGTCACTTGTTTGACAGCCGAATTTTTTTTACCTGTGCCCAAATTTGAATTACCGCTTGAGCAACACATATACATGCAAAATGACCAGTTTGCCTGCATTTATTACACACAGCGTCAAGCGCCGGACGCCTACTGTCTTTCGGAACATGACCCTCAATTCCACAGCAAATGCATATTAGTGTTTTCGATTTACCAGATGTAACTTTATTTTGCTCAGCCTTAACTAAATTTGCAATCTCTCCCATCTTCTTCTTCTTATGCCGTTTTGTATTTTTGCACATGGAAGTCGAATTTGTAGAAAATGGTGAACTACCAAAAACAGTTTTATTAGCCATTATTCCAACTTGTGATAACACTGTTTCAAATGTACATGCAAGTCTTTCAGCTTTGTCCAAGGTCAAAGTTTCTTTTTCCATTAGCCGGGAAGGGAGTTCATTGATGAAATACCATTAATTAACTGACCTTGGATTGCTTCGTTAACAGCTGGTCCATTAAAACTACACCGTTAAAGTTGCTTGTGAATATGAGTAAGAAATGTGGTAATGTTTTTGTCTTTTTCTTGATGCATTTGAGCTAAGACATACCGTTCATACCACTTTGTACTTTTAAGCCCAATTTTTTACTCCACACATTCTGAAGTGTATGTGTAAGCATCCGTACCATTAGGAAACTCAGTAACTATAGTTAGAGGAAAATAAACATCTTGAAGAGCCAGACCGCCTAACAGTAATAGTTTTGCCTGTTTGACCTTCGTATCAGTTATTTTTTCACTGATGAAGTAAAATTCAAGAATCTGTTTTCATCTCTGCCACTCATGAGGTGGTGCTGTTTGAAGTGTAAATGACGGAATATGCATTTTCTCCTTGTTGCAATAATTTCTCAAATTATTTTACTTGAATCCGAAATCCTCATCGCCACTTGTAATATTTGTATATTTAAGAAATATATTACTACTTTATTGAACAATATTAATGCTTTATTCTGCCATTCAAACACATATTTCATTACTCTAATTTCTACTTACTTCAAAGTCCCAGCTACTTTGATCTTCTATATCAATATCCTTAACCTTAGCAACACCACATTCTCCAAAATCTATTATCTTCACAATACTATTGTTCAAATTTTCTATTCTATTTTCATATGTTCAATTTATTTTGAGATAATTATGTATAAAATGAATCTTAATTTTCACTCTAGCCAAATCTAAAAACTGTAAGATTTTTCTAGACTAAGAAAACTTCTGTGTTGCCATGTCAAAGCATTTGTTGAAGTTTAACATTTTAAATGAAAATTTTGGATTATTATTCTTTTGAGAATAGCTAATAGCGGTCATGCATTTAGTACTACCATTCTACAGATTCAGAGTTATTCAAAACACTTAATCGCTTTCTTTGGTCAATAAAACTTGCAATTTAAGATTTTGGCATTGCATTTATCTTTGTCTGAAGTAGCTAATTATATTTATGATCAACACTACAATCTTGGGTTAATACAAATTTCTTTAGTATTTTCTTTTTCTCTGGTAACTGTTAGTGATGCGTTTGTTCGTTATGAAAATTAATTTATTCGAAAAATAAGAAAAATACTCTGTGCGTTCTTAACTTTGAAAAATAAAAGATATTTTCAATGTTCAAATTTATTTCAATTCTATTTTTTACAACTTAGTATTGTTATAAATATTTATGGTTCCAGGTTGGGACCGTGTCATTGTATAAACTAATGTCGATGTTTTGCCCACTTTGGTAAAGGGCTTCATCAGGACTGGAAAAGAAAATAAGTAAGAGTTGTCGTCGAAGCCGACTTGTGCAGCTAGTATAACATAAAAGAATAAGGTTTTGTAACCGAAGTGAGTGAATGGTTGCGACTAGCTCGAAACTGCCTGAATAATGATCGAAAAAATTGTATTATCATTAAAACTTTCTATATTATCTTTAATGATTTTTTAGACATCGACCTAAATAGTTCTGTTTATAAAAATAAAATGTAGTAAGTGATTTCAGTTTTAATAAATATGATTTTCTCCACTTTGTTTACATGGAACAGAATTTCTAATAGTAGCGTTCGAGATTAAGAATCCTCGTCATGATTTCCTCGTATTTTGAGGTGAAAATATGAAAATTCATTTCTTGGCATGCTGAAACGCGATTGAAAAATATTCACCTTTTGTGTATTATATTTACTACCTAAAATAAATATAATGTTTACATTAACACTATGTAATGCTATATATCCATACGACATAGTAATTAAGTAGCATATATTAAATTATATAAAATCTATTTAAACATTTATTTAGCTATCTTATACAAGTATACATAGTCAATGTAGCTGACATTTAGCTGTAGATTATATATAATATTATTTGTAAAACTTACAGTATTTATATATAAGTATATGTACAACATTTTTGTGATTATATTTTTATTATGTAATTATTACATATTTGTGTTTGCTGGAAAATCTACAGCATATTTTGATATTAGAATCTACTGATTTTTAGCCAATGTGTGCAAGTAATTTTTGTCATTAGGGTGCACGACTTCAACTTCTCTGATTGTGCACACATTTGTTTTATTGTTTAATTTATTGTGCATGTTCTATTTTGTAATCTCTTAAATAAAATTTTCTTTTCAATAAATTGATTCAGTTATGTTAATGCATTGGTGTGATTGTATTTTATATATGTAAATGGTTATTGGTAATTCAATATATTATTTTCAAAGTGACTCTTACAAATGTCTGACCTTTTGTAGGAGACTAAAAATAATCACTCTGACAATGCAATGCACTTGTTGAATTTCATTCAAAGATTCCTACTGACTTCATAATACTAGAGCATAAAGTATACAGTTATGCACACAATACTCTATTTAAATTTTAAATCGATTTCTAACCCAACTTTTTTAAATTTCCCTCTGCATTTCTATACCTACAGAATAATGGCTGAAGGTCATGTATTTTTGGTACATGAAAAACAAAGGATTTTTAAAGAGTGTCACTTTTTTTGGGGGTGTTATTATTATATGCCTTCACTAAAACGTATTCATACTGCTATTATATAATTGAGGTTGAGACTATAGCACTTCCAAAAGCACAGTTAATAGAAATCGTTACACATCTTTCTCCTTGGTAGCAAACCATTTTAAAAGTAACCTAATCTCAACACAGCAAGGCAATACTTGTGAAAAGTAATACATGAAATCAGAAAAGAAGTCAAGGTTATGAGGGTGCATGGCTTCATGCTGGATTAAGAAGTATTGTGATAAGGCTTAATAAAGTTGTAACGAATTTTCATTTAAATATAGGAACTTTTTAAATGCCAAGAAAGTTCAATTATCATATAAATTTAATATTCACTTATTTTTTCGTTTCAGTATCATAAGACAATCCCACTTAACCGGAGCACAACTAAATTACTAAATAACTATTAACATAACCAAAAACAAAGACAACAGTAACTGTATTCAAACAAGTATGCTGATGAACGAAATTTAATTCAACTACGCAGTGACGTTACTAACAAGAGAAATAATGAAAATATGAAACACTTGCAGTATTGGAAAAAAACTGCATTGGCGGCTTTTAATTGTTTGTGAGCATGTATTTTATAATATTACGCATAATTTAATACTTTTAGTGCCCGTATATTAACATTATGTTGAATCTAAACTAGAAATCAAAATTTCGTTGCAATAAAATCTTCTATTTTATTTTTCTGTAACGTACTTTTATTATAAATAAAGTTTGTTGTAAATGGTAATTATCAATTACATAAAATTCTAATGTTCATCTTTTTATAATTTGTATTATACAACAGCACCAATTACAAACTAGATTACCCTATAAAAATAAAGCTGTCTATAATTTCCCATAGTAATATTTTTGAGAAAAAAGCGTTCTCGATTGATTTGACTGTAGCTGATCATAAAATTAAACTTACCCTAATTTCTTGTAACAACTGAGAGTAACACCGTTTTCTGTACCAATTTTGTATAATCCTGCTATCCTCAAAACGCGATTATACTTATATTTTTTAGTATGCATGCCTATCATTCTTCATATCGCGCAGAACATTTGTAGATGTAACAACTCAATATAAATTTGACTGTTAATTTATGTCAAATGCCATTATTAGTGAAACTAGTTGTTTTGAATTTAAATTGGTACACCTATATAAATAAATTTTTTAGCATATACATTTGATACAATCACGTCAAGGAATTAAGTTTGAAGTATCTTTAAAATACACTACCTATGCTTATTTAAAACACTTCAAAACTGTCCCGTGCATTAGTATGATGAACTCGTGCCGACACGAATTCACTTCACTTTATACACAAAAGCAGGCTAAAACTAAAAGTGTATACTGAAGAGGTCGCCACTATGCAGACCAAGTAAATGATGTCACTACTTGGTTTAATTTCTGCAGGTTGCATTATGATTTGCGGCATCGATAACACAATGTTGTAAAACCGTTAAAATCGAACATAGCCCTAATTTGACGATTAATAATGATCTGTTGTCAGATTAGTAGCGTGTGCATTTAAAAATATTGATAATATGAAGTGGATCTGAAGTAGTACAACCTCTATTGCTGTCACATCAGGGTGTAAGATGCCACAAGCTAAACAGATGTAACAGTTCAGGAATATGCTCGCACAAGACTTAACAGCCAATGCACTACAAACACACACACACACACACACACACCCATACACACACACAAACACACACAAACATTAAAATACCACACACACGTATATACACCACACACGACTGTACAAACATGTGTACACACACACCACATATGCACCAAACGGACAAATATATGTACACCCAACCACAACCACAAACCACACATATATCACACACAGACTGCACATGAATTTACACATATATGTGCGCAACCTTCATGCACATACGCATACCATACACATTAACACAACACACATGCGCATGCACACATACAATAAAATTGCAACACATAAAAAATTCCAAAATGGGTTCTTGAGATAGGTTAATCGAAACCACGACTGAATGCGACCTTTAACTTTCTCTACAAATTGTTTAAAATAAAGAGGTGCTAGAGATTATCAAATGCGGTTAGATGTACTAATCTTGCTAGCCTTACTATATTTGCTTCCAATTCTTAAAGACTAGAGTAACGGTTTTCTACAAATGTATGGAAGACCTCTTTAAAGTGAGTGTCTGCATATTTGATTACTAATTTTTAAAATTAAAGAAGTATGTCTTAATGAATGTCGTTGGGGATGTTTTGTAAAATGTTAATATCTTCACACGACGGCAATTACTGCAACATTAAAATACAATTCATTAAAATACTTTGACGCTATTCAAGTTTCATAATTAAAAGTAAAGTGAACTTAATATAAACTCACTTATTCGTTTCCGAAACTTATTGTAGCGGGCAACTACTACCGCGTTTCACTAATTTAAAACAAGTAATAACAATAGTCTTTATTACTCACTGTTCACAAGTCTAATTAACAGTATATGTCTTATTTGTAGATGTTTTCCTCTCGTCGATTATTACACTCACAATTCATAATGAATTTTTTGAAATACAGCATTTCGAATTAAACAATCTTTGAATAGCCCTACGGTTAGATATACAATTATTCTAAATGTCAAATGAATGACAATCTATAACTGCTGTTGAAATTGCAAGCGCCATCTATTCGGATAGTGTTAATACTACAATAGTAGGGTGAATTAGCCAATTCTGTATAAAAAAAAACTCCCATTTAAATAACATTGTCATCTTAAATTTGACTCCCATAAACAATACACATGCAAAAAATTGCACAAATCTGATATTTGCACAATAATTTTCTTCGACTAAGCATCTTTTGGCTCCTGGCACGGATAATTTCAACATTTGCAACGAATTCGCACATTTAGTAACAAAAATTTGCACAATAGTTTTCTTCAACTAAGCAATTTTTAGCCCCAGGCATGGCTAATTTAATTAAATTCTAATTTGTGCAATTATTCGCACATTTGGCGAGGGTTCAGCACCCCGATCTGGCACGGATCTTGTTCTCATCTGGACCATCTCGAATTCGCACATTTAGTAACAAAAATTTGCACAATAGTTTTCTTCAACTAAGCAATTTTTAGCCCCAGGCATGGCTAATTTAATTAAATTCTAATTTGTGCAATTATTCGCACATTTGGCTAGGGTTCAGCACCCCGATCTGGCACGGATCTTGTTCTCATCTGGACCATCTAACCTTTAATCGGCAAATATTCGCCTAAATTTGCACAATAGTTTTCTTCAACTAAGCAATTTTTAGCCCCAGGCATGGCTAATTTAATTAAATTCTAATTTGTGCAATTATTCGCACATTTGGCTAGGGTTCAGCACCCCGATCTGGCACGGATCTTGTTCTCATCTGGACCATCTAACCTTTAATCGGCAAATATTCGCCTAAATTTGCACAATAGTTTTCTTCAAGTAAGCATTTTTTAGCTCCAGGCATGGCTCGTGCTATCGGCACCCTGATCTGGACCGTCGAGCCCCCGGTATCCTTCCCCAGGACCACCGGATAGGCAAATTCTTCCGCTAATTTATTTAATCTTTTAAACTAATTTAATACATAACTAGATTAATCCCATTAACCCTAATGCAATCTTTTGCAAATTAAATTCTTATTTGTCACAATCTCAAATATTTGCACCGGATAGGCAAATTCTTCCGCTAATTTATTTAATCTTTTAAACTAATCTAATACATAACTAGATTAATCCATTAACCCTAATGCAATCTTTAGCAAATTAAATTTTTATTTGCCACAATCCCCCGTCGGGGCCCCGACAGGGGCACCGGATAGGCAAATTCTTCCGGATTAAGCTGATTAAGAGTTAATTTAATTACATTAATTAATTATTTATTTATTAAAGCATTACATAATAAAAATACAAAGTCATCTTAAATTTGACTCCCATTTGAGCATATGCATGACAATTTCTAAATTTGCCTTAATCATGGCTTGAGATGCAGAGATCATTAACAGTCAATATAATTACATCATTAAACTAATCTAATACATAACTAGATTAATCCATTAACCTGTTACGTGCCAATTGCCACTTAAACATTGTTTTAGGTTAAGTTTTGATGTACGGGAGTTTCGCGCCATATTTTCAAAAGGCGCGGTGCGCGGGAATTTTAAATAGACTAGGCGTGTACTTCCGTACGTCATAGTAGTGCATTTGCGCATTGTGCGTGTCCCTAGAGGGTTGGACGAATACTAGACAAAGAGTGGGGAAAAGTGGTGAGAGTATTCCTTTTTTCTCGAGAACATGGCCTTTTGCCTTTGTTCTTGGAGTGGAGTGGTCGTTTTGTGGTGACGTATCGTAGCTTTAACTATGTAGATTTCCTTTGTTGATTATCTTTTGTTTGTCTACCCTAATACCTTATTTTCCTAATCCGATCCCTGCATAGGTAGGTGATGAATTCGCAACCTTAGGCGAAACTGGACTCCACGACCCTGATGTCCATGCCCCGCTAGCAGCACCGGAGGAATCACCATCTTTAATCCCTCCGGGATGTAGCCGGATGGACTTCAATAGAGGCCTACCCAAGCGCAACTTTGTGCGAATGCCGGATTTTTGATGTAAGCAGATTATTAGCTAATTTGTTTGCTTTTATCGTGTTTAATTATGTAAAATTCCGATTATTGCGCAATATACCTCTTGTATCGGTGACGTCATGGTAGTTGGCCACGCGGAACCTGTCATAAGGTTCGCGCTTCCGGCCGCCAGGGCGTTGCATTGCTTTTTATCCATTGCGCTTGCGCGATGTATCTTATGAACTTTGGTAACTGTATTACCGACTTTTAGGAACTATCACCATCTAAAGTGCACTTTGTAAACTGTTTTATCGACCATATAAATGATTCACCAATAGAAGTGTAATAAACCCTAATGCAATCTTTTGCAAATTAAATTCTTATTTGCCACAATCTCCCGTCGGGGGCCCCGACAGGGGCACCGGATAGGCAAATTCTTCCGGATTAAGCTGATTAAGAGTTAATTTAATTACATCAATTAATTATTTATTTATTAAAGCATTACATAATAAAAATACAAAGACATCTTAAATTTGACTCCCATTTGAGCATATGCATGACAATTTCTAAATTTGCCTAAATCATGGCTTGGGATGCAGAGATGATTAAGAGTCAATATAATTACATCAATTAATTATTTATTTATTAAAGAATTACATAATAAAAATACAAAGTCATCTTAAATTTGACTCCCATTTGAGCATATGCATGACAATTTCTAAATTTGCCTTAACCATGGCTTGGGATGCCCGACAGGGGCACCGGATAGGCAAATTCTTCCGGATTAAGCTGATTAAGAGTTAATTTAATTACATCAATTAATTATTTATTTATTAAAGCATTACATAATAAAAATACAAAGACATCTTAAATTTGACTCCCATTTGAGCATATGCATGACAATTTCTAAATTTGCCTAAATCATGGCTTGGGATGCAGAGATGATTAAGAGTCAATATAATTACATCAATTAATTATTTATTTATTAAAGAATTACATAATAAAAATACAAAGTCATCTTAAATTTGACTCCCATTTGAGCATATGCATGACAATTTCTAAATTTGCCTTAATCATTTTAACACCACCAGAACTTCACCACTACCGCACAAATCAAACCACACCAAAGTTTGCCAAAAAGGTACCAATTTTGACTATGACATCACAGTAGTATCATCTACAGGAATGCATCGTTAATCTAATACAGACACCAACATTTGCAATAAGCGCAAACAATCGGTTACCACAGGTTTAACACTATATCATTTTAGCACAAATTTGTATTTTATATAATCCAAGTTTACAATAAGTATTTTTGCATGCATTTCGCACAAACATTTATGAAATGCAACTTTAGGTCTTCTCCTATCACCAGTATAATTACTAGGCTTAATAACCTGCTTGTAGATAAAGTATTTTTAGTGTAAAAAAATAATTCGCACGCCAGATAACAAATTTGCACAAGAGTCTCCTTCAACGAAACATTCTTAGCCTCCGAGGGAATGAATCGAGCACTCGGCACCCCGAGCCAGGCCGACGGGCCCCGTCATCCTTCCCCCGGTTCCACCGAATCTGCAAATTCTCCCAGCCAGCAACATTTACATAAATATGCAAACCAATTAGCAAGCCAATAAACTAAAAAGACATGTATCCGTTTATTAGCAAATAGGCGTTCAAACACAAGCACATTATTTTTTGATTCAACTAGCTCTTAGTGGGAGAGGGGAGAAAAACTTACAGCTTATAAATGTATTATTATTATTATTAACAACCCATTGGAAAATAACAATAAGCGTTAATACAGTTTATTCGGTATAATAATCATTAATAGCACAAATTTGCATACAGTTAAGATACATAGATCGGCAAAGAAATCTGCAAATGACAAAATGTTAATTTTAGTCTAATTCAAAGTCTATGTTCAGTGTTGCACCCGACTTTACCCCAGGCTAATCATATAAACATTTTCTTAGCATCAACTAGCTCTTAGTGGAGAGGTGTGGGGGAAAAACTTGCAGCTTATAAACTAAAACGTCGGGATGTATTATTATTAACAACCCATTGGAAAATAACAATAAGCGTTAATACAGTTTATTCGGTATACTAATCATTAATAGCACAAATTTGCATTGCAAACAATTTTATTTGTTAATACGTTTCTGTTAAAGACAGGTTTCACGCGTAATAAAATACAGTTCTAGCTCAAAGCGAAAACATTAGTTTGGATAGTGATGTAGTTAATATATATCTATAACCATTCTAGATGTGTATTTAATGAATATTGTGGTACAAATTTTCGCGGAAATTTAAATATTACAATTAAATCACTTATGAGGTAAGACCGAAATATAACTTTTAAAAAAATGCAAAAGACATAATTCCGCGTCTTGATGCAAGAATAATAATTTTAAACTAAAAAAGACTTACCTCCTGCTTGTACCTCGTTCTTCTGAAGTTGAAACAGATATTTTTGAACTAGAAACCCTAGGCCAATACTTATATGAATCGACAGATCCTTTTCAATCAACGTAAATCCTGTTATAAAATACGACCATCGACTTTGATACCCTTTCACCGAACGCTCTACTTTCATATTGTTTATGGAAAATTCGAAAATGTTTCTTAACCCTAAGGTATTTTTGGTGACGTTACATTAAATCGCGATAATTACATGGTTTTAAATAGAGGTATTGGCAAACTAAAAGCTGCTAAAATACATATTGCAAAACAGTCTTTGAGAAGGATTCGTACTTTAGATATATGCGTAAATAAAAATTCAAACTATAACAATATCTAAACCAAAAAGCGCCCAATATTTAAAATAAAATCTTTAGCGTAAAAGCACTTCTTAACAAGAGGTAATTTGCGAAAAATATTACCCAAGAAATGAATTTAATTACAGAAATATCCATAAAACAAATAATAAATAACGTCTTCGACCTTATTAAAATGTAACATAATTAATAACCGGTAATTTGTTGGCGCAAATGCAAGCTCTTTGTATGCATTACGATACATTACTCGTTGAACCGAATTGGAAAAATTTACAGATTTTCGATAATATTTACGTAGAAAAGAGCGTTAAAACGCGGCGTTATTTATAATACAATAGCATATTATGCAAAATCCGAAAACCTTAAATTTCTGCAAACGATAACGAGCGAGCATGAGTTATCAATGTTTATTTATTTTCATGCTAATTATACGTCATCATGTCAAGTTCAAGCATCGTTAATGAAATTGTTATTACATTCCATTTAAAAAACAATGTAGAAACAGGTAATTTCCTGCAATCGAGTTGTATAACAAGATCAATTAGTACATCATTTTTAAAGTTGTCTCCGAATAATTATTGCTTTATGTACGCAGACCCTCTTGGATGACTGAAAAACAAACTCATTCTATACATTACGAAACATTACTCATTAGAATCAAATTGCGAAAGTTTTCAAAAATGTTTTATTAGCTCTAAGGTATTTGTAAAACAACACTGCATCAAATCCTGATAATTACATGGTTTTAAATAGAGGTATTGGCAAACTAAAAACGGCTAAAATACATATTGCAAAAACAGTCTTTGAGAAGGATTCGTACTTTAGATATATGCGTAAATAAAAATTCAAACTATAACAATATCTAAACCAAAAACGCTCCATATTTAAAATGAAATCTTTCACGTGAAAACACCATGGTAATTACATCACATCATGATTTTTCCCATTTTCATTAACGCTTCAACAGGATGGAATTTGTAAAAAATTAGAAGCAGCGTGTTTATTGGAACAGAAACTCGACCTTTCCAAATTATATTAAACCAGATTATATTATATATCATAATTCGCCAAGAAAATTATATTCAAACAAAATAATAGAAATTACATTTACAGTATTTTTTTAAATGATTGTAATTATGCCAAATCGTCATAAATAAAACCAATAGACTCATCTTTAGCAATATTCTACGTCATTAGAATGTAAACAGCATAACTGGAAAAAAATTTGTTGACCGAAACAAATTCCTTTCATACTTATGATACATTACTTGTTAGATATAAATTTGGGGGAAATGTTCGCATTAACAATAACATTTTTACATAGAAATGGATTTTAATTGATGCAATTTGAAGCAAATATGTTACAAACGCAAATACGTTATTTTAGCCAAGTAAAATTAAAAGGCTCTGTTTTGTTTTCAACTGTTTAATGTGAATGACGTACTAATTACATTCATAATTAATGTATAGAACAATGATACTCTGATTTATGTGCTTAAAAGAGTGTTTTATAGATTACCACTTCCGAGATAGGCAAAAAAAAGCAATTTTAATAAAATCATTTATTTCAATTAAAAAAAAATACATTTATGTCCATGGAATGTCAAGCCAGTAACTCGCTTTGAAGTATTATTATTATTGAATTCTTCTATAACCTTCGGTGAAATATCCGACTATCTGTGACCGCATTGCAAGTAATTTATTGATGTTGATCTCGAAGCGTAATACCTTCTGCAATTACCACCCCGATTCCCGCTCCTAAAACTCGTCAGATTTTACCGACATAGTTTCCGCCTGAGAATCGTACACCTCCCCCAAGTCACTAGTGCTATTTACAATAACGTTCTTAGTATCGAACTTCTACAAAACGATGACGAGCGAGCATAAGTTATCAATGTTTATTTATTTTCGGGTTGATTATACGTCCTCGTTAAAGCACTGAACAATGTCATAGTCATTTACGCTTATTAGAATGTAAAAGAAATATTTTGGATGACAGAAAAAACAAACTCATTCTATACATTACGAAACATTACTCATTAAACTAGAAGTACAATGGTTTTCTTCAACTAAGCATTTTTAGTGCAAATAGGTCTTATTAATACTATGGCTATGCAACACATATACAAAATTTGCAATTACTTTTAGTAGCTAGTAGCACTCTCCTACCTTGTCAGCAATAAATATTTTACACACAAAACCTATAATCTGTTACCACTATGCATAATTTTACAAAATTAGAGAGGTCATATGGTCATGTGGCCATATGGCCATGTGGTCATATGACCATGTGGTCATATGGTCATGTGGTCATATGGTCATGTGGTCATATGGCCATGTGGTCATATTATCCCCTAACACGATTAATTTGAGCGCCTAATCAAATGTTAAACAAGTTGGACTTTGAGTCCGTGTATACTTTCCAAATACTTGTATGTCAATGACAAACTCAGAAAAACCCGCGAAAATATAATTAATTATGCCTTGGGCTATGTTTTTTCCTGTAAAGACTTGCACTTAATACCACTAGTTAAATCTGTTGATCGACTTAAACAGGTTCAAAATTGATCGGCGCATGACCTCCACCACTCAATATATAAGACGAGAAATGTAAAGCTAAAAATTCAGCTTGCGAAATATCTTCGAACTATTCAAGTTAAAGTTATGGATTTCGCGGGTGTTGATGTAACAAGTGATGTGCCGCAATTAAACCCAAACACGCTGGTAGGCAAGACTGTATACCCCTTAAGCGGATGGAAGCCATCTCACCCTCATTTATTGGAAGTAGGATTTGATTTACATGGTAGTCTACAACCAGCCATACAAATTGATTGTGTTAGATGTATATGCGGAAATGTTGGAATAAAAATGGGGTATAATGTTTGGTCCGATTTATGTAACTTTCAAGTTGAATTTAGAGTTAAAGAATTTGCACGAGATGCAAAGAATGCTATGCAAAATGGTTTCAGCGATGGAATAGATGATGTAGAATTACAACTGGTTTATGGGTTTAAATTGAAACTGACAACCATTACATCGAATGTCAAAAGTGCATCAGTAGGAAATGATTTGCAAGAAGAGGTTTTGTTTAATATAAAAATTGCGAGAGGTCGAAATATTATTGTTTTAAATGATAGTGAAGTATTTAAGATGTTCCAACTGGGTAAAGGAATAAGCAGTAAGTTGCATGGGTTACAGAAACGAGGTTTTCCCGCAATTTACAAGACTATTGGTGATATAATAAATGCAAATCGGGGACTAAATATTGAATTGACGGATGAAGAACGGGTAGCCATTTTAATTGAAAGCGAGCTCCAGACAGATTATTTTCTATCTGATGATTTTACCAATGTGAACTATTTTATCATTCAGGAAATAACTATATATCACCCCGACCAATATCTAAAAGATGTGGCGGTAGCACGATCACTTGCATGTAGAATATTGTCTTTTTCTGAAGATTCCGAAGATGCTGGATACCACAGCACATGCTCCACTACAACGTTATAAAGCGAAGTACTGTGTTTAATTTTCAGTTTATTAATAGATATTAATAAGTATAAAGTTAAAATAAAAAAAAGCATGTTAGACTGATAACTAAAATTGGATTCATAAACACTTAAAAGACTATTAAATTTGTAAAATTTATTTTAAGATTTTAAAAAATGTTTTTATTTTGTAAGTCGTATTTTATTAAGGACTAGTATCCATGGATGAATCAGAAACAAAAATCTATTACACATACCGGGTGGAAGCCTGATACCATATTCCAAGATGGACGGTTTAGTTGCTTGATGTAAGAATGGAATGAGAAGCTTCAAGAAATTTTGAGCCGTCGATGAAGGCTTATGCTTTAATTATACATGACTCTATGTTTGAATATAATCCGTTTACGGAAATTGTTAATAGATTTATTCACAATTAAATATTTTGCGTATATTTTTAATAAAATTGTATAAAAGAGATGAATTAATTTGATTCAATTACTTTACTTTTATCAGTCGAATGGTGTGCATCTCCCATTTTGTAAATAAGTTCTAGTTATTTTAGAACGAATTTACCTACATCAGAATAGGGTGAAATTTCCCCATAGGCCCCCATAGGGTGAAATTGCCCCATAGACCCCATAGGGTGAAATTGCCCCATAGGCCCCATAGGGTGAAATTGCCCCATAAGGTGAAATTGCCCCATAGGGTGAAATTGCCCCCATAGGGTGAAATTGCCCCATAGGGTGAAATTGCCCCATAGGGTGAAATTGCCCCATAGGCCCCATAGGGTGAAATTGCCCCATAGGGTGAAATTGTCCCATAAGGTGAAATTGCCCCCATAGGGTGAAATTGCCCCATAAGGTGAAATTGCCCCATAGGGTGAAATTGCCCCATAGGGTGGAATTGCCCCATAGGGTGAAATTGCCCCATAGGGTGAAATTGCCCCCATAGGGTGAAATTGACCCTGCCAGTATTGGTTAGCATGGTTCGCAATTACATAAGAAGACGAAATAGTGGATACAGTAAAGAAGCGTTAGAAAAGGCTATAGAAGAAGTTCGACTGGGTAAATCAACTATTTACTCCATCAGCAGAAAATATAATATACCGAAAGAGACGTTAAGCTATCACCGCAAACAACAACAAAAGCAGGTGCACACTCAAAGCAATATGGCGACTGCGAAATAAAAAATTACAATACCTGTGCAGAATTATGATAACTATGCTATTACTAGTGCAAAAGAGGATGGTAAACATGGACCTTTGTTCCCATCTAACATACGAGCTGTATTCGCGGGACCATCGAGTTTGTGGGAAAAAACAAACGCTTCAATATCTCTAATCTTGCACAAGAACGGCCTTAGATTACAAAATGTCTATCTATTTTCGAAAAGTTTATATCAACCGAAATACGAATTGTTAAGAAACGTTTTACACCATTAAAGAGGAAATTGGGGTACCACGAGTTTGAAAATTATGACGATTTGATTGAACCCGGAGATACCAAAGAAGATTCAATTATGGTTTTGATGATATACCGGCAAACGAACAAAGCAAAATCGCAGTTTTTCTCGTTCGACCGACATAAAGCAATAGATTCGTTCTATCAATGTCAACCTTACACTAGTGCCTTAAAACATAGACTCAGAGATAACGCCAATGTAATCGCATTATGGAAACAGGATGAAACCAATCTCAGACATATCTTTCTTGATCATATAAGCGGTTACATGACATATCCAAAATTTAAAGAGATGTGCTTACAGTGTTGGGGTGACTCAAAACAAAATTTTATAACTATTGTGAAAGATTTTGATTTGGATAAGGGGCGGTATCGGAAGAATTTTGACGAGTATATAAATATAAAAGAAGCTATTAATGGTTAGCCCCAATCCAAAGTTTCGGCGGATGTTAAAGATTTTATTGCAAATAAACGTTGGCATGATCGATACCATGCAAAAGCGCTTCCCAGTTGCAAGCAATCGCCGAAAAATTTCCCATACCTACAACAAACGGTTAAACTCGAAGACATGGACGCGCCTATAAAGAAAATTAAACAACTCGTTTCAGAAGAACCGTTTTGTTTTGGCATATGGTGTCGGGCCTCCTCGCGGTATGTGTAATAGATTTTGTTACTGATTTCTTCAAAGGATACTAAACCCTGTCAACTGCAATAAACACAGGTTAGATTAACCATCTTTTCGCACTGCCTCAAATTTGTAATACGAAACTGTTCAAGATTCACAACTTTGTTAGCTATAAGGACGCGGGTGATGATGTTTGTTACATAAACGGTTCCATATACAGGTACTATTTATAGCAAAAATATACTTAATCGTTGGGTCGCCGTCTAACCCGTTCAGATGATTTTTACAAAATATGTTTTCTTGGCTACCGCGAATTTGAGAACCGCAACGATTTGATTGGTCCAGAAGATGCTAAAAATGCCTCGATTGTGGGTAAGTTTTATCTTGTTGATACAATAAATACAGCACATTCTGCGGAGGGCGATGTATCGCTCGTTAAAAGATATACTTATATATCGCGTTGAAATTTTCAAAAGCACCTTTATTTGTTTTCCAGTAATATTTATATAAAATTCGTTATACATGTAATGTACAACATTCACCGGGGAAAATACAAATTCTTGAGCATAAGGTTATTGAATGTAATTATACTTATGCATGCATTGCTGGAAGGTTAATAATTAGCATTGATTAGTGCTTTAAACAAATACGGCATTCCCTAGCAGTCGATAATGAACAAGCAGATGTTCAAACAAGCATGTTCGCATATTAAAACGGCTACTCTTTTAAGTGAAAAGTTTAGAGAGTGTATTTATAATATTTTGATTCAGTTAAAGTGCTTTAACAGAAATTTTCTACAACCCATCAAAAGGTACCATTTAGTTTATTAGAACGCATTTATTTAACGGGGTTTGTGTTATCCGATTTATCTAAGCTTTTGCTAATATATGTCAATGCTAAATGAAAAACAAATAAAATTATAAAGGTATTTACAATATTTCTTAATACAAACACATTGCCTCGAGCACAATTTAAACGCTTGTTGGTATTTAATACGCCGAGGTTTAAGGCATCGCAGCTTTTTTTAATTGGTTTAAACCGAAACATTTTGCTTAAAATAGGAGATATAGTACATATATCTAAATAAGACGGTTTTTGATAACGGTTATTTTCCCTGTCGTTTAAAGTAGCAGTATTTGTAAAAGCAACTCATAAACTTGTTTAAGACCTTATCACAAAGCTGATTAACGTATTGCTAAAATTTGATAAATTATATTTAGAAATAAAAAAGTCTTAGATTAAAACTTCTATTTTTATGTTCTACAATATTTTTTCTTTAATGTCTCCCAATATCGTGACGAAGTATATGGTCTTCTATTAGGTGTATAGGGCCCGAATCTAGATCCACATCTACAATAATGAAATTATAATTTTATTTACATGTATGATTCATAAAACTTACCCCCGACGTGTGGTTTCTGGACCCTCGGCCCTATCGCCAACATGTTGAACTTCGGCACAGATATTGGGAATTAAATTGCGAGCTTCGACTTTTGGAGTCGTTACATCTAAAAAGAAAATATATGTATTTATTATAGCATACATTAATAACATACCTGCGAAATCTTGCATTGTAGTTTAGTAGATATAACCTCAAATCTCGCTCGGTATTTTATATAGTTCATCAATGTCAAATTCCAGAGCATACATTAGTATACCTATCATTAGGCTTTCACCGCAAAGGTAAAGTTACTGGTACACCTGATTAAGCTAATGACTACTGTCCGCCGTGAGGTGCATAGCCATAGTATTATTAAGACTTATTTGCACTAAAAATTGCTTAGTTGAAGAAAACCATTGTACTTCTAGTTGAAGTTAATTAATTATAGCGATTTGATGTAATGTAGTTTTACTAATTATTTTAGAGTTACAAAAATATTTTTGAGAATTTTCACAATTTGATTCTAATGAGTAATGTTTCGTAATGTATAGAATGAGTTTGTTTTTCTGTCATCCAAAATATTCCATTTACATTCTAATAAGTGTAAATGACTATGGCATTGTTCAGTGTTTTTAACGAGGACGTATAATTAATCTGAAAATAAATAAACATTGATAACTCATGCTCGCTCGTTATCGTTTGCAGAAATTTGAGGTTTTTGGATTTTGCATAATATGCTATTGTATTATAAATAACGCCGCGTTTTAACGCTCTTTTCTACGTAAATATTATCGAAAATCTGTAAATTTTTCCAATTCGGTTCAACGAGTAATGTATCGTAATGCATACAAAGAGCTTGCATTTGCGCCAACAAATTACCGGTTATTAATTATGTTACATTTTAATAAGGTCGAAGACGTTATTTATTATTTGTTTTATGGATATTTCCGTAATTAAATTTATTTCTTGGGTAATATTTTTCGCGAATTACCTCTTGTTAAGAAGTGCTTTTACGCTAAAGATTTCATTTTAAATATTGGGCGCTTTTTGGTTTAGATATTGTTATAGTTTGAATTTTTATTTACGCATATATCTAAAGTACGAATCCTTCTCAAAGACTGTTTTGCAATATGTATTTTAGCAGCTTTTAGTTTGTCAATACCTCTATTTAAAACCATGTAATTATCGCGATTTAATGTAACGTCACCAAAAATACCTTAGGGTTAAGAAACATTTTCGAATTTTCTATAAACAATATGAAAGTAGAGCGTTCGGTGAAAGGGTATCAAAGTCGATGGTCGTATTTTATAACAGGATTTATGTTGATTGGAAAGGATCTGTCGATTCATATAAGTATTGGCCTAGGGTTTCTAGTTCAAAAATATCTGTTTCAACTTCAGAAGAACGAGGTACAAGCAGGAGGTAAGTCTTTTTTAGTTTAAAATTATTATTCTTGCATCAAGACGCGGAATTGTCTTTTGCATTTTCTTAAAAGTTATATTTCGGTCTTACCTCATAAGTGATTTAATTGTAATATTTAAATTTCCGCGAAAATTTGTACCACAATATTCATTAAATACACATCTAGAATGGTTATAGATATATATTAACTACATCATTATCCAAACTAATGTTTTCGCTTTGAGCTAGAACTGTATTTTATTACGCGTGAAACCTGTCTTTAACAGAAACGTATTAACAAATAAAATTGTTTGCAATGCAAATTTGTGCTATTAATGATTAGTATACCGAATAAACTGTATTAACGCTTATTGTTATTTTCCAATGGGTTGTTAATAATAATACATCCCGACGTTTTAGTTTATAAGCTGCAAGTTTTTCCCCCACACCTCTCCACTAAGAGCTAGTTGATGCTAAGAAAATGTTTATATGATTAGCCTGGGGTAAAGTCGGGTGCAACACTGAACATACACTTTGAATTAGACTAAAATTAACATTTTGTCATTTGCAGATTTCTTTGCCGATCTATGTATCTTAACTGTATGCAAATTTGTGCTATTAATGATTATTATACCGAATAAACTGTATTAACGCTTATTGTTATTTTCCAATGGGTTGTTAATAATAATAATAATACATTTATAAGCTGTAAGTTTTTTCCCCTCTCCCACTAAGAGCTAGTTAAATCAAAAAATAATGTGCTTGTGTTTGAACGCCTATTTGCTAATAAACGGATACATGTCTTTTTAGTTTATTGGCTTGCTAATTGGTTTGCATATTTATGTAAATGTTGCTGGCTGGGAGAATTTGCAGATTCGGTGGAACCGGGGGAAGGATGACGGGGCCCGTCGGCCTAACTCGGGGTGCCGAGTGCTCGATTCATTCCCTCGGAGGCTAAGAATGTTTCGTTGAAGAAGACTCTTGTGCAAATTTGTTATCTGGCGTGCGAATTATTTTTTTACACTAAAAATACTTTATCCACAAGCAGGTTATTAACCCTAGTAATTATACTTGTGATAGGAGAAGACCTAAAGTTGCATTTCATAAATGTTTGTGCGAAATGCATGTAAAAATACTTATTGTAAACTTGGATTATATAAAATACAAATTTGTGCTAAAATGATATAGTGTTAAACCTGTGCAGCAAAGAATGGTAACCGATTGTTTGCGCTTATTGCAAAATGTTGGTGTCTGTATTAGATTAACGATGCATTCCTGTAGATGATACTACTGTGATGTCATAGTCAAAATTGGTACCTTTTTGGCAAACTTTGGTGTGGTTTGATTTGTGCGGTAGTGGTGAAGATCTGGGGGTGTTAAGATGATTAAGGCAAATTTAGAAATTGTCATGCATATGCTCAAATGGAAGTCAATTTTAAGATGACTTTGTATTTTTATTATGTAATTCTTTAATAAATAAATAATTAATTGATGTAATTAAATTGACTCTTAATCATCTTAATCATCTTAAGGGAAATTTAGGCATCCACATGCATATGCTTATATGGGAGTCAAATTTAAGATGACTTTGTATTTTTATTATGTAATTCTTTAATAAATAAATAATTAATAGACGTAATTATATTGACTCTTAATCATCTCTGCATCCCAAGCCATGATTAAGGCAAATTTAGAAATTGTCATGCATATGCTCAAATGGGAGTCAAATTTAAGATGACTTTGTATTTTTATTATGTAATGCTTTAATAAATAAATAATTAATTGATGTAATTAAATTGACCCTTAATCAGCTTAATCCGAAAGAATTTTTCTGTCCGGTGCCCTTGTCGGGGCCCCGACGGGGGATTGTGGCAAATAAGAATTTAATTTGCAAAAGATTGCATTAGGGTTAATGGATTAATTTAGTTATGTATTAGATTAGTTTATTGATGTAATTATATTGACTCTTAATCATCTCTGCATCCCAAGCCATGATTAAGGCAAATTTAGAAATTGTCATGCATATGCTCAAATGGGAGTCAAATTTAAGATGACTTTGTATTTTTATTATGTAATGCTTTAATAAATAAATAATTAATTAATGTAATTTTATTAACTCTTAATCAGCTTAATCCGGAAGAATTTGCCTATCCGGTGCCCCTGTCGGGGCCCCGACTGGAAATTGTGGCAAATAAAATTTTAATTTGCAAAAGATTGCATTAGGGTTAATGGATTAATCTAGTTATGTATTAGATTAGTTTAAAAGATTAAATAAATTAGCGGAAGAATTTGCCTATCCGGTGCAAATATTTGAGATTGTGACAAATAAGAATTTAATTTGCAAAAGATTGCATTAGGGTTAATGGGATTAATCTAGTTATGTATTAAATTAGTTTAAAAGATTAAATAAATTAGCGGAAGAATTTGCCTATCCGGTGGTCCTGGTGAAGGATGCCGGGGGCCCGACCGTCCAGATCAGGGTGCCGATAGCACGAGCCATGCCTGGAGTTAAAAAATGCTTACTTGAAGAAAACTATTGTGCAAATTTAGGCAAATATTTGCCGATTAAAGGTTAGATGGTCCAGATGAGAACAAGATCCGTGCCAGATCGGGGTGCTGAACCCTCGCCAAATGTGCGAATAATTGCACAAATTAGAATTTAAATAAATTGGCCATGCCTGGGGCTAAAAATTGCTTAGTTGAAGAAAACTATTGTGCAAATTTTTGTTACTAAATGTGCGAATTCGAGATGGTCCAGATGAGAACAAGATCCGTGCCAGATCGGGGTGCTGAACCCTCGCCAAATGTGCGAATAATTGCACAAATTAGAATTTAATTAAATTAGCCATGCCTGGAGCTAAAAATTGCTTAGTTGAAGAAAACTATTGTGCAAATTTTGGTTACTAAATGTGCGAATTCTTTGCTTAATGTTGAAATTATCCGTGCCAGGATCCAAAAGATGCTTAGTCGAAGAAAACTATTGTGCAAATATCAGATTTGTGCAATTTTTTGCATGTGTATTGCTTATGGGAGTCAAATTTAAGATGACAATGTTATTTAAATGGGAGTTTTTTTTTATACGGAATTGGCTAATTCACCCTACTTACGATGCCCCAACAGAATTGTCTATAGAGTGTTCACACCGTATACTCAACTGAATGGACGAAACGGCCACAGTTTATTAAACATTTTTAGTAGTTATTGCTTTGATTCTAGCGACAGTATACGGAATTCAGACGAAATTAGTAATCTAAACAGTAATTACACCTACATGACTGTGCGGTGTAGTTTTGTCTACCACGAGACAGATGGCGTTTAAATGACAATTATACCGAAATAGCAACAGCTAGAGTATCATGGAGAATTAAAAAATTTATAATGCTGAGAGTGAAATTTGTATTATGGACTGAAAAGAAGGAATGAATGGAACAATACTTTATAGTAAATACACAGTCAATGGAAAAGGCTATAGACTTTCACCGCTGATCAAACTTAGGTCATCGTGGCAAGATCACTGAACTGACTGAACTTGCAGTGTTATTGCATTCTTGCGAGTTAAAGAAAGTTTCGCTGCACTGAATGTGATACTGTTTTACTCACACATGTGCGCTCATGACTAAATGACGACAGTCAGGTAAAGATCAGTCAATAACGGTCGTCTTAGGTTTTAAAGTCCCATTTTAAGTAAATTTATTGTAAAAGGTAAATTTAAAAGCCCCCCCAAGTAAAACAGTTTAGGTACTTACCTGCTTTATAACGCCAATAAAACCATTTTGAATGAATTTATTTGTTAATAAAGAGAAGAGTTAGGAGAGTTTTTAAATATTTTAGATGAGATACTACGGAGTAACTATAGTATGAGAATTAACTCAGTAAAGACAAAGATAATGACAAGTGAGTTACAGCCTAGTTCTAAACCAAAATTAAAAATAGGTAATACCGAGTTAGAGGAGGTAGATGAATTTTGCTATTTAGGTAGTATAATTACAAAGGATGGACGTAGCAGAAGGGATATAGTAGCTAGAATAGCTCAAGCTAGAAAAATGTTTTTAAAAAAGAAAGACTTACTAATAGCTAATAGTATTAGTTTAGATAATAGAAAAAGTTTCTTAAAGTCGTACGTATGGAGCGTTCTACTATACGGTAGTGAGGCTTGGACAATTAAAGAAGTAGATAAGAAAAGATAGAAGCTTTTGAAACTTGGTGTTATAGGAGAATGTTAAAGATTAGTTGGACAGATAGAGTAACAAACGAGGAAGTTTATAGAAGGATAGGTGAGGATCCCTGTATGTGGAAACAATCGAAGGTCAGGAGAGATAGAATGATAGGGCACCAGTTAAGACATGAGGGACTATTTAGTAAAGTCTTAGATTATAGACTACCAAATAAAAATAGAGTAGGAAGGCCTAGACAAAGCTATATTAGTCAAATTATTAGGGATTTAGGTTGTGAAGGGTATGTAGACCTTTTTAGACTAGCTCAGAATAGAAAAGAATTTAGAGCTGCGTCAAACCGACTTTAAGTAAGTTCGAAAATAAAACAAAAAAAAAAATAAAAATCAGTTAACTAAATATCACCAGGACATAACTCACAATTAGTTAGCGGTCTGGCATGTTGGTAGCGATTCGTTGCTTAAGCCTTACCATAACATATAATTTAATAAACGTCACCATGACATAACTCACAATTAGGTAGCGGTCTGGCATGTGGGTAGCGTTTCGTTGCTTAAGCCTTACCATAACATATATTTTAACACTTTTCCTTTTTGAAGGTTATATTTCATTTCCTTATAAATGGTAAACATGTAAACATGTTAGAGTTCTTTAACAACCATCATGTTGCTAATATCTATGTAGAGTCAGATGGATAGGAAAAAGATAAAAGGATATAGGAAGACCTAGACCAAACTATATTAGTCAAATTATTAGAAATTTAGGTTGTGAAGGGTATGTAGAACTTTTTAGATTAGCACAGATTAAAAAAGAAGTTAGAGCTGCGTCAAACCGACCTTAAGTAAGGTCGAAAACAATATGATGATGATGTTAATAAAACATAACATATACACAGTTAATTCAGTGGCTTATTTTAATTATTGCTATGCATAGAAACAAATATACTTCCTGTTTAGGCTACACTTTTTATTTAAATCACACCAACGTTAAACAGCAAAAGGATACTTCTAAAAATGAATCTTCTAACATTGTTTTGCCATAGAAAACCTTAATACATATTATAATTTGTTTTAAACATGGTAAAATAAATTAGTTTGATGTATCTTATATCTTATCGTTGTTGTACTATAAAGCCACCATTTATTTTTGCAGAAAAAGAAATATATAAATGTACAGCAAGTTGTCTCTTATGTTATTAGTTCCCACAATTTGAAATTGCTGAAATAAAGTGAATTGTTAAGCCATAAAAGTAGTATAGTTATGAGTAAATATCTGGTGTAGGCATGAATTAAAAAAAAGGTCGCTCGATTGCTCCAAACTTAATTTGCACTTAATTATATTTTAGAAATAAACAGTTGTGTATATTTACAAGCTAGTCAATGCAATAACAAACTTTCTCACAGGGGTGCGACAATTTAAATCATATGACTTTTAAATTTAAATCATGATTTAATTGAGGGGTCAAAATGGTGACCAAAATTCGTGTTTGGGTTTTTTTTGGATTGTAAAATTTTTACTTCAGCTTCGGATTAAGGAAATAAATACAAACACAAGTATTAATACAAAATATCTAAATTAATATTTGCCACCAAGTCTTTTCTTGCTTTTAGATCTAGCTCCATTCTTCGCATATGTAGTTCAGGTAGTAGCCAAGAAATTCGGGACCTCACATGTTGCAATGACTTTTGGTTAATTTTCAGGGCATCCACGACATCTGCTGCTACGACACATACGCTCCATCTTTGTGATTTTTTTTCTTCAAATAAACGCACATTTTCTTTCAAAATATTAACAGTTACTTGGTTGCTATGACCAAAACGGCTCTGCTAATTGGCTTTACCATGTTCTTCTTCTGTGCTAGATTCTGATTTATCAAATACCTCAGTTGTATCTGATACATCCAAATTTGTTGTGTTCGTACATTACAGTTTTTTGAGGTCATCAACGCTAACAGCGGGCGTATTATAAAACTGCAATTGATGATAAAACCGAGGCTGCCAGTGTAAGTAACAAAAATGTGATAAATAAGTATAAATCAAACTTCAGAAAATTCAGATAAAAGTACAGTTTATTTAAAGGCTACATACAAATTAAACTGAAGAAAATTCCAGATCTAAAAATCAGTTAGTTATCATTTATAATATATAATAGCTATTTATCCACCAAGTGTGTTATTAAGATGATTATGCCTGATGGGCGTAATCATCCAGTAACACAAGTGGTGCATACAAGATTTTATATTTCACTACAAACAAAATAAAAAATAGAAGGTGATAGGTAAGTATTTCTATTTTAGAGTTTACCTCTGATTTTACTATATAACTATTATACACATCTACTACATCATGTTATCCATGACGACAATAAACAGGGAACGTTAAGATATCTGTGACATTTATTTAATAGCACAAAATAAATGATCAAGAGTTGCCAGCATTAATTGAAAAAAGCTCAAGAAGCAACTGCAAGTTTGCTATCTAGTAAATTCCTAAATAGCTAGTGTTCTTTTGTACAATTAGTTTTTATCAAAATATTACAAATTGATTGGTTTCTGAGCGCAAAATGAGCGGGCATTATGATTTCATTATACCCCGGTCGTTATGGATATGTTTACATATCTCATATCCTAGGCGTTATGACCATATTCTACAAAGTGGAATATAAAACAAATTAGGTGCTTGACAAAAGTGGGGTTTACATTTTGTTACAGATACGAAAAAAGTATTGTTATTACGCAGAGAAAAATTAAATCAATAATTTTCTACTTACTAATAATTCAACCACGCTGGTGATGCCAATGGACTAACAATGATGATCTTCATTAGGACTGTATTCTAGGTGGCTTCCTTGCCGATCACTAGTGGTTAATGACGACACAGATGTTTATTACGGAAATTAATGTCACTTGTTGTAAACACTAATTGTAATAAATATGAAACGGACACTCCGCACTTGGGCGACAATGTGTACCTGTTTGTAAGGTTCAATTGATAACAGCGACAAATACGTCTATAGTTGTTGCTGTCTTGCAGGACAGCTGACGAACGACTCTTAAAGGTTAGTCCTAACAGGAACCAAAGGAAATTAGGTTCGGATTATTTCGTATTGGATCGAGTAGGGTTGGGTGAAATATAAACAAGTTAGTATTGTATCTGTGAGTGTATGAATTATAGACTAACTTATATGTTTGATAAGATAAACAATAAAAAAGCAGTAACATACCACCCACCAAAATAAGAGTGAAACACTTATTTTTGATTAATGAACAAAAGTGTAAATATGTACCCAACTAATTAATGTCTAGATAATAAACGAACAAACACAAAAAAACTGCTTTTGATTATGAGGTTTATCAAATGGCAGAGGACAAAATTTGACTAACAGTCGCTTGATAAGGCCCCTAAAGGTTTTGACTAATGCGACACGAGAAACCCTATCTGTACCTGGATACAGTTGTTCAATTCGACCTAACCGCCAAGCCAATGGAGGTGGTTGGTCATTCCTTATAAGGACTAGCGCTCCAATGGTCGCAAACAAATCAAGCGAATGCCATTTTGTTTTTTGCTGTAATACATGTAGGTATTCAAGATGCCATTTTTTCGAAAATGCCTGCTGTATACGCGGAATAAGCTGCCAACGAGTAAGATAAGACAACTTTATATCTGTGAGATCTGGATCTGGTATAACGGATACAGGTTCGACATTTAGAAAACGACTGGGAGTCAAATATGAACAATCGTATGCATCACTGCTAGCCTGACAAAGTGGTCTAGAGTTTAAGATTGATTTAATCTGTATGAGGATTGTGAAAAATTCTTCGTAGGACAATAGTTGATCGCCAATGGATCTCTTCAAATGTGCCTTTATAGATTTGATGCCCGCCTCCCACAAACCGCCAAAGTGTGTTGATGAGGGGGAGAGTGGTTAAACACAAACTTGATAGCTTTTGATTCAGCTGATTGTTGCATCAGTTGCGGCAGTTTTTTTGCCGCTCCCACAAAGTTGATTCCACAGTCATTGTGAAGTTGTACACATTTACCTCTGCGCACAATAAAATGACGTAACGCTGCAATAAATGCGTCTGATGATAAACTTGGGGCCAGTTCTAAATGTATGGCTTTAGTACTAAAGCAAACAAACAAGCAGATGTAGGCCTTTAAGGATCTAAAACCTCTAACTCGGCTTATAGTGATGGAAAACGGACCGCCATAATCGACACTTGTATGAAAGAATGCTTTCCTAGGAGTAACTCTCTCACTTGGAAGATAGCCTTTTGGAGAAACAAAGCTAACAGGTTTAGCACGAAAACAACTAATGCAAGTTTCCAAACATTTTCGAATGGCCCTATTAGCGGATAGGATCTAAAAATTCTGAACCAATAGAGTGTGTGGTTCAAACACCTTGATGTAGGTATTTCTTGTGACAATCAAGAATTATGAGTTCTGTTAACCGATGAAAACGTGGAAGTAAAATAAAGAACTTTGCATCATACTGAATTTCTATGCCAACCGCACACCCTGAGTAACCCATTACTGTCAAGGAAAGGACTGGGACGACGAAGTTGTTTAACGCATAATTTGGCCGAGCGAAGATTTTAAATATCTTGATTAAAGGCTGCTTGTTGCGCTCTTTTGGCCAACAAATAAAGTGCATTCTGCTGTTGCTGGATTGGTATATCTTTAACCAATTTTAAACGAGTCCTTTTAGGTGTCTTTAACTGGTGAATGAAACGACAAACATATGTAATGATTCTTAGAATGTTTGGTAGATTAGACCATTTTGTGAGTAATGAATCTAAGAAATTATTTACAACCACCAGATTTAATGAGATTGGACGTTTTTCAACGTCCATTTGCGACGATTCAATTAGACTAGGGTCAGTGTTTACTGGCCACTGTTCTTCAGGAAGAGTCAACCATGGAGGCCTTGCCCACCAAAATCTATGATTAATCAATTCTGCAGCTAGAAGTTTACTTGTGATTTAATGTGAACCACGACAAAGGTGAAACTCGTTTTTGAATGTGCGAAATGCGATTGCTCACAAACGTTTTCCAATTGTATGACGAAGAACGAATCCACACTAATGCAACTGTGGAATCTGATCACGCGAAAATTCCTTCAAATGATAAGCGATTTTTATAACTGTTTTTGAGAAACTCTACCAAGTTCGATAGAAGAACTGCATCGCACAATTCCAATCTTGGTAGGGATATGCGATTTGTTGGTGCAACCTTAGATTTTGCACATACCAATGAAATTTTAATATTTCCTTGATCATCGGAGCAACAAAAATATACCGCAGCAGCAAAACCTGCTTCCGATGCGTCACAAAAGGCATGTATATGTGACTTCTGATAATTCCCCAAAATGACTCAACGAGGGATTTTTATTTCGGATAACTCGGGCAATTGTTGCACGAAAAGTTTCCATTTTAAAATAATGTAGATAAAAGGATTCTCATTCCACCCAATGCCTAAAATCCATAAATGCTGAATGAGGTGCTTTGCAAAGAAGACTACTGGTGATAGTAACATAAGCGGATCAAAAATACGTGCGATTTCGGAAACCATGTTTCTTTTTGTACAAGTCCGGTCAACGACATTAATATAAAATTCAAATTTATCTACCGCAGGTTGCCACTATAAACCTAAGATTTTTTGTGACATGTTCGTAGCATCTTCAAATGCAAATGCTTGCTGATAGCATACATCTTTAGGTAGATTTTATAATGCGTTAGCAACGTTGCTATTCCTAGAATGAAACCTCCAGATGCGCAGAGATGATTGAGTTCAACAATCAGATGTTTTGCTTCATCGGCGAACCGACATCCAGTTAATAAATCATCAACATATGTATCTGATAGTAAAACTTCCGATGCGAGCTGAAAACGAGATTTTTTTAGCTTAGCAAGTTCTTGAATAACCCGCAATGCTAAAAATGGAGCGAAGTAACTCCATATATTACTGTATTCAAGGAATAATCCAAGAGAATTTTTGACGAATAAAATCTCCAGACTATTCGCTGATAGTTACGATGATTTGCCGAAACCCATAACTGCCGATACATCTGTTTGATGTCTGCTGTCAAGACAGCAGCGTGTGATCGAAATTGTAGCAATAATGCCATGATGTCTTTTAGAAAAGGAGCACCGACCAATAAGTGTTCATTTATAGTCTCCACTTAGTGTTACTGCCGAGGCATCAAAAACCACACGAAGTTTTGTAGTAGATGAGGTATATAATATACTTATGAAGCTAAAGAATCGCCAACCTTGGACAAAAGGACTGTCATGTGGCCACTGTCCAAATAGTCTTGCATGAACTGTCTGTATTACTCATACAAGTTTGGATGTTTTTCCAAGCGACGTTCCAACGAAAGAAACCAAGTAAGAACAACTTCTCGCGAATTGCCAAAATGTGATTCCGGACCTTTGAATGGCAAGGAAACAATGAAACGGTCTTTGTGATCTGTTGAATAAGTATCCATAAACACTTTTTCATCAGGAGACATCTTGCTTGATTCTGGAATATTTTCCAATTCTCAAAAACGACGAATGTTTGATTCTAGTGGTACAACGACGACACATAATGATGTGCACGACGAAATAGGATAAACAACTTTCCCTGTCAACACCCACCCAAATGTTGTATTGATTGCAACAAGTTCTGTGACAAGACCTTTGCGAGTTTGATTTACTAACACATGAGCAACAACATCTGTTCCTAAGAGCATATGAATTGTACCTGGTTTACCAAAATGCGAATCTGCTAAGTCCAAATTCTATTCTCTGTATGTGGCCATGTCTTTAACCTTAAAGGTGATAAAGGTAATTTACCACAAATGTCGGGTATTACAAAAACATCGACATCATATTGAGAATGTATTTTCCTTTGGGGTATAATTTTGCATGATAAAACATCTGAAACATGCAACAAAGCAAGACCTAAGTCTTCAACTTGCATTGCCACTTTCGACTTAGTTAATGCAAGTCTTTTACGGCACGTCTGTTATGAAACTTTCCATACTGCCACCATCTAGCAGTGCACTAACTGTTTCGAGTTTTGCCAAAACCATCACACACAGATATTTGTGCGGTGGCCAACAATGTAATTGTATTAGAACTACGAGACGAAAACAAAGTGCTGGTACTTGAAGTACTAGCGCATGGATTGACCTCTGATGATTGAAGTGGTTTTTATTCGACTGCCGGTTTTTCAAAATGTAGTAAAGTGTTGTGTGGTTTGCTACACTTACGACAAACTGACTTCGACGTACAATGAGCAGCCAAATGTGCACCACGAATGCAATTTATGCACATGTTCTTTTGCTTTATAATTTCAAATCGCTCCTCCGGCGATTTTTCCAAAAACTTTTGACATTGAAATAATGCGTGCGAATTTTCATACATTGCACATTTTCCAGTTGATGTTGAGATTAATGCTGTTCGAGTCGTATGACCTTTGGAATAAAAAGAAGTATGTTTTTCTAAATTACTTCCACCTGCCTTGTTGTGCGCCTTATGTTCGTAATTGCCTTACTTGTCTGATGACGACACAACCATGTTACTCACTTCTATTGCCTTAAAATGTTTTGCCACGAACAACTTTAATTGTTCATACTTTGGAATTTCATCTATATTTTCCAGTTCAAATGCTTTCAAAAACTGAACATCTAATTTTTTAGACAATAAATTAAATTTAACGAAATCTAACAAATCAATAGTCATCTGATCTAAACCTGCGAAATTTTCCACAAAACATTTAATTAAATCTCTAAGTTCTGTTGACGAAGTTGATTTAGCTTTTGGTGCATTTTCCAAAGCTGACCAATAATTATTAACAATAAGGCGAGGTGATTCATTTCCTTTAATCAGAATGTTGTATGTAACGTCATAATTATGATCTGTTACGAGCAAATGCTCAATGCAAGTTTTAGACTCTTCATCTAATGAATCCAACAAAAATATGAATTTTTCACAATTATTCAAATTTGTATTTGACCCAACAAGATTATCAAATACACTTTGAAAGCTACTCCAGTCTTTGATACAACCTGTAAAACGAGGCAACTTAATTTTAGGTAATTTAATATTACTATGAAAGTCAATTGCTGCATTAGATTGCTGAATCAAATATTTGCTATCAAAACGAGTTTTAAATTCTGCACTTGTGACTTTAATTGCCAACAAATGTTTATCAATATCTGAACGAATTGAATTTAATTGGTCTAACTCTTCATCACTCCTTTTGTCTAACGAAGCGATTTTATAATTAGCAGTAAATTCTAGGGAAATTTCATTTGCATTTTTTAAAATAACGTTTACTGTTACCAGACTTTCTTGAGATTTTGCTAGACCTGTCATTTGACAGAATATGTTTCTAACCTCTCAACTACATAGCTTCCTTCTTTCAATCTTTCAAAGCTTAATTTTGACGTGATTGTGCAATGATATAATTACTTAAATCCAGAAAATTTTCAATTAGTACACGATTTTATGTGGGTTCTGGAATACTGAATCCGATTCTGTACAAATTTCTCAGTAAGGAATATATTTATACAAACCCCGTACTTTGGTACAGATAAAACCAACCACCTGTTTTAATAGAAATAGCAAAACACGTTTTATGACAGCATAACGAATGCGCGAACTACTTTCACTACCTGTTACTGTGAGAGAGATAAAATATAATATTTTAAAGAGGGTTAGTTGACCTTCACTTTTTGTGTGTTGAATTATCTAAGTTTGCTAGTGAAATAAGTAAATATGTTTCGCACCTGAATGAGCTTTAGTAACATTAATGCTTAAGGATAATTTTACCCCAAAATTTATAGTTTTCAAAACTACAACCTAAAATGTTTGTTATGAATAAGGAAATGAATATGAGGGATGTTATTTACGTGAATTTCACACTGCACTTGTTGCACAATGGTAACAAAACTGTTGTTGGTTTGTTTTGTTGATGTCTAAGTCCACAAATTAATATTTGATGAACAAGGACCAAAAATGTTATTACGCAGAGAAAAATTAAATCAATAATATTCTGCTTACTAATAATCGACCACACTGGTGATGCCAATGGGATAACAATGATGATCTTTGTTAGGATTGTATTGTAGGTTGCTTCCAAGCCGGTCACTAGTGGTTAATGACGACACAGATGTTTATTACGGAAATTAATGTCACTTGCTGTAAACACCAATTGTAATAAATATGACACGGACACTCCCGCACTTGGGCGACAATGTGTACCTGTTTGTGAGGTTCAATTGATAACAGCGACACATACGTCTATAATTGTGTCTGTCTTGCAGGACAGCTAACAAACGACTCTTAAAGGTTAGTCCTGACAAAAACCAAAGGAAACTAGGTTCGGATTAGTTCGTATTGGATCGAGTAGGGTTGAGTGAAATATGAACAAGTCAGGGTGTATATGTGAGTGTATGAATTATAGACTAACTTATATGTATGGTAAAATAAACAATAAAAAAGCAGTAACAAGTATTATTATTATTATTGTCTTTACTGAACATTTTCTAAAATTCAATATACATTTGTACACATATAGTACTTAAAATTGTACAAAAATAAACAATTCCGAGGAGAAATTCAGCTTGCTCTACAAACAGAACTTTCTGCTCTGCCACTTAATCCTTACTAATATAAACTTAGAATTAAAAGTAAGACGTGTGAACTCGGACTAAGAATATTTCAACATTATCTAAACAAAAGCAACATAAAAGCTGTTAAACTAATTTTATTGGCAAATGTTGTTGTATTTTGTTCTAAAATGGTTTAAAGGCAATACTTTAAATGAGTTAGGAACGCTGTTATACAATTTAATGATTTGGTAAGAGAAACACTTCTTGTAGAGACCTTTGCAATGCACTGAAGGTGTGAGCATACCTATAAATCCCACGTTTATGGTAGGCACGTCAAATCTTAATACAATTCTATTGCAAAAGTACGGTGGTTTTTGAGAGTGAATAATGTTATGATAAATGATAATTAAATTAGTGAATACTTACATATGCTAGCAGCAAACTTCCAAAGCGTGGGTGCCTTGTTGTCAGATTGGCGATGATGCCCACGGGAAAAGATATGGAAAAGGAAATGAAAACATTTACATCACTATCACGAGTTACGACACTCACGGAATACCCTCGTCTTCTTCGAAGGCCAGTAGTAAAGTGTTAAAATGGTTGTGCATAACCCCCAATGTCCGTCCATTCGTGCATTCGTAATCACATCCCCTCTTGAAGCAATAAAATCCTCGGTATCCATCTATGCATGCAAATAACTATATTATTTTCTTACAAAGTAAGCTGCCTAGAATTTAAATATACAGAACGGTTCTAGAAGAAGGAATTCTTTTTCTTTTATATAAATATAACATAGATAAATTAGAAATAATGAAAGGAACATGGTTATCTCATACTATAAAAATGTATGATACGAGTCAATTGATTTAACATGTAATAATTTTCAGGCAATCTTGTGCAAACGAGCTCATTCTAGCAGTTGTATTAATTTTAACGTACGTGATCCTGTTTGGCTTGAATATAAAAGTTCATTAATTAGATAAGATCCGTATTTTAGATGAGGTTTTGTAACACTTGAATAAATGTTTCTACCAGAACCCATTAACCACTTCAAATTTCTGTATATTTTGATTTTAATTAGCTGCTCTATAACAAGTGATTTGTGTTTCTTGCACTGGTTCAACCACCCAGGGAGGTACATTTGTAATTTTATTAATATGCTATTTGTAAGTTTTTTGTGAATATCATTTTAAATCTTATAAAGAGTAAAATAAGTATTGAACAATTTCAACAAAAATGAAACCACCTCACACAGTTAATTTGATGGTCACTTTAAATGATTGATTAACTTACCCTTTGTCCCATAATCTCTAGTCAAAAGTAGTAGTTCATTAAAATCAACTACACTGTTGGAATCTTTCATTAATGTCTTCTCACAAATGTTGCACTTCACTTTTTTAAATAAATAATAACATAAATAACCACCAATAAACACTTTAGTGCAAGTTTCTAATGTGCTTTCACTGTTTTGACAGTTTTCTATGCTTGTATGATATAAACTCAGTTGTTGTTCAGCAACTGTAGTCACAGCAACTTCTGTGAGGTGGATGGCAAATTTATATGTATTTCTAGATCTTTATCAACTATGTCGTGGATAAGTAACTCACCACTATCAATTTCACAATTACTCAAGTCAACTGGCATTTGCAATCTGATTTGCATATTATGTTGTAATGCAATGTGAAAGTCTTTTACAGTTGGTTGCGGATTGTAGCCTCCACATGTTCTGATTACTGAGAAGGTATTTTTAACAGGGTCTTGATTAATTTGTTCCCACGAGAATAAAACTGCGTTTATGGTCCATTGAAAACCATCAGCACAATATATTTTGCGATACTCCTTACCCTTTTTAAAAATTTTTATACTTTTAAAGTACTCCAACGCTTCTTTTAATATGTCATAAGCTGAGATTTATAAATTAAAAGAGCACATCCGTATGGATTAGGATTGTTCACCATTGTGCTGTTTAAACAATCAGGCGGCTCCGTGGCGTAGTGGTATGTGTGTGACTACTACGCTCAAGGTCCCGGGTTCGAATCCCGACACGGTCCGCTTGAAAAATGTTAGGCGAGCATTTTTCACAAAAATACACCCTCGTTCGGATGAGAGGTAAAATGGAGGTCCCGTGTGTGAGTGTTGTCACGCACGTTAAAGATCCCTACCTTGCTTGGAACAGCAAGGGTTCGGCAAAATTCCAAATTTTCCAGGTAAAAAAAAAAACTCGCCTCCTGGCCAATGTAGTACCTTCGGGTGGAGCATTGGAAAATCACATGTAATGTTTAAACAATCAAATATATTATTTATGACTTTAAAAGATAGTACGGTATAGAGTGCAGTGTCAGTCCTAAACTGTTGGGTTGAAACACATGTAACAATTGCAGCTGTTACAGAGTTACTAAATACCTGTGATGCATATTTTACTCGCATTCGTTGAAATGTTGTTGGATTTACATACATATCTGTAATTTTAACTATTGCTCTGGAAATGTTGCTACGCTTATATAATTCATCTGTCCACCGTATTTTATTATTATCTACAGAAACATCTAATTTAGTATTCATAATATTGTTTCATAAACATTTTAATAAATGGGGAGGATCCCAAATTATGTAAATGACTTTCTGTCTACAATAATTTTTGGGTCATTCTTTACTGCACCTAGATTCTTGGCTGCAAGTCTGTTGTTTAAAAGTAGATCAGACACTATAACACGTGGTGAAAGTTCTATTCTAAACAGTTTTCTCAAAACTTGTAATATTAATACTGATAGATCATCACCCTTTATTGGCCCATTAGAAACCAAATAGCAGAACGGCATTTTCCAATTCAACAGAAGCCCCCTTAGATAAAACAATAGCCCATTATCTGCAAATTCAGATGTCCTACCTATAGCACCCATATCTTCAAATCCCTCAATTAAATCTTGGTACTTATTGTAAGTTAGACCTTTCTTGAGCTGTATTTCGTCATAAAGCAATACACATTGATTGTATTGTTCAGACATGCCTATTACTTTTAATTGTTATTTTTTAGTGAGTGTGGTGTTCACTCCGGATTTTAAATTAAATATTTTTAACCAAACCGTTGCTCATAAATTTATAAAAACTCGGTGATTTATATTACAAAGAAAGGACTAACTGCCTTTCTGCAATTGTCCATTTGTTTCTATTTTTGTAAAAACATTACATATAAATAAAGGTTTTCACTGACTGCGATTTCTTTGCCATCAGTTTTTCTAGAGTATTTGCTATGGATACACTGCCACATCTATTTTAGTCTGAAATTTATTGCTTTTTTTCTTTTCGCTGTTCTTCGTAATTGGGTAATTTTTATTTTCAGTTTGTTTTCCTTGGGCTAGATGCAGGTGAACATGGCATAATCGATTCACCAGTAGGTAGACTGATAGAAGGCATCTCCAAGGCAAGACTCTCGTTGCACTTATTTGCACTTGTTAAAAAGCAGGTAGCGTTTGCTCGATCTGGGTATCTTATAAATTCAAGGGAATCGGAAGAATCACTATTGCCTTTTCTACAAGCACTATAAGTACGTCGCTTAGCAGTTTTCAGTACAATCAATTTTGTTGGCAGTTGTTGATTTACATTAATGTTCTGAATTGTGCTGGTACTTGCCTCTAAAATAACAACAACAAAATATTAATAATAATAATCACAACCTTGGTGCTAAGTTGGCTACTTTGTAATAGGAACTGACTATAAAAACCATACATAAATTTAAAACTTAGATTTTAATATAGTTGATGATAGACTCAGAGGAACGAAACATTAGCGTTTTGTTCCTCTGGGTCTGTCATCAACTATATTTTTTTAAATACCACTCAAAATACAGACTTAGTTCTTTTACTTATGCAACCACTTTGAATATTAAATTCAACTGCATACACAATAACTCAATTTCAAAGAGATAACACGACTTGCTTTGTTATTATTGGAGATAGAAACGCCATCAAATGGACATTTGAATAATTGTTTGTGCTGGTAATAATCTATTAGGTGGCTCCGTGGCATAGTGGTATGTGTGTGACTACTACGCCCAAGGGGTCCTAGGGTTCGTACCCCGACACGATCCGCTTGAAAAATGATAGGCGAGCATTTTTTACAAAAATACACTCTCGTTTGGATGAGAGGTAAGATGAAGGACCCGTGTGTGAGTGTTGTCACGCACGTTAAAGATCCCTACCTTGTTTGGAACAGCAAGGGTTCGGTAAAATTCCAAATTTTCCAGGTAAAAAAAACTCCCTTCCTGGCCAATGTAGTACCTTCGGGTGGAGCATTAAAAAATCACATGTAAGGTAATAATCAATTTTCCTAAATTTCATGTCAGATTAAGTTTTATAAATTTTCGCAGACAGTAAAAAATGCAATTTTCTTCAACGATATTGGATAGAGAGAAAAATGTTAGAAACAATGATGTTTGATTTATCAATGGTAATAAGATGCAGACAGGAAATTTTTTTATTTTAATCGTTATTGAGTAATGATACACAACATTTTTATTTTTTATGGCCACCATATTGGATTTGTTCCCTATTTAAATACTTAGAACAAAAAAATTACAATTCCAGTGATATAAAATCATTTACTCGTACATTAAAAGTAACCTATATTATAGCATAAGAAGCAAAATGTTAATGAGGAGTGCAATTCTGGAGTTAAATTCAAAAAAAAATTTGAAAAATGATTTTTTAAGAAAGAAAAGTTGTAAAAACAAGTAAAACAATTAGTTTTAAAAATTGGAATCTTTCTCAAATATTGTTGTTTTGGCTTGTCGATACTACTACAACAAAAAATGTATGATAAAAAATTTTCTGCGTAGCTTTTTAGGATAAATGAAGAATTGGGATTAATGACAGAGAATGAGAAATAAAACCGACGGTAACGCCTCAATTTCTAATTTTTTTAAAATCAATTTTGCCTTTATACACTCGGCCATAGTTGTGATGATCAAACATTAAGTATTATAATTGCAGCTTCCCTAAACTAAGTGAAAAAGAAAATAAAATATTTAAAAAAACATTCTAAAAAAGCCTATCAATTTAAAATTACTAAGTTAAAAATTAAAAAATTCGGACCCGCACAATTAGGGTTCCATTTCAATACGATAACAAACAAATTAAACTTTTTTTATTTATGTATACTTAAATCTTGTCCAAATTTGCTTATGATAATTAAAAAATGAATGTATTGTCTCACATTGTACCAAAACATTAGTAAATACGTTGTCTATCGCAGTGTTTCCTCTTATAGTAGTTTGTTATTACCAAATTTCACCCATTTTAATCTAAAGCATTTTTTATTTTAATCATTGTCTGCCAAAATTCTCTGTCGTTTGAAATTATGAAATAAATTGTTTTTTCTATGATCCTCAATAAAAAGACATCTATTGGATACAGAGTATTTCTGACAAAAACATCAATCCGTCACTAGTGATAGCGAAACTCACATAACGTTAACTTTTATCTCTAATGATGAAAGTATAAGTTGAAACAAATTTTTACATATCTTCTACCTCGTATAATATTTTGGCTGCGTGTAATTCATAATATTATAAAAAAAAATGCAAATGCCTTTACTTCACTTTTATTGTTAAAAGCAAAATAAAATTATAAAAATATGTAAGAAATTTTTCATTTCAGTACATAATCGAGGTCGTAGAAAAATTATAGTGTTTTACCGTTGATTGAGGTATTGGGAAGATATTAAACCACTGCCAAAAAAATCGTAGCTCCTAAATGTCAGAATTCATAGATGTTACAATGAATGTATAAAGACAGTGACGATAATAGAATCTAAATCCCGCCCACCTTCCATTTTGAGGCATAATATGAATAAGTTCCTATAGTTGTAATGGTTTTTGCTGTATTTTAATTTGCACATGTCTTTAGTATTAGATGGATATATCGGCAAAACTGGTATGAAAGTGTTTTGCAACATCATATTAGTATTGTATAAAGAGAAAATAATAAACTCAAGGATGTTTAATACAAATTTATTAGACGAAATACATCATTACAACGTGGAGGTACAAAATGTATGGTTGGTTGCCTAGAATCTATAAAAATGCTTTTCTGTTTGTAAATAACTTGTATTGAAATCAAAACAAGCAAAATGTAATTTGACCACTAAACACTACATTCATAAAACTTACTTCCTAATGAAAGTTTATTATTTCTCTAAAATGGCGTAATAAACAGCAAATAACTGTTAAAATCAAAATTAAAATTAAGCAATATAAAAAGAAAGCATTCCTTAGACAGGTTTGCATTGTTATTTTTCTAATACAAAAATACTTGGCCATTTTCATAATTATTAGCAGTAGAGCAAATACAGGGGAACCAGAACCTCAGTACCTCCAGAATCCCTCATCTTCTCAAGCCTCCCTAGCTCATTTTTCAAGATAAATCTATCTTGTTTGGTTTCAATTAATATTAGATTTTTCTCAGCTATCTGAATTTCTAATAATTTTTTAGATAGCATTATCCCTCAGGGAGCAGATTTTTTTAGCAGCAGCGATTTCTGACCGTCATTATAATTTTTTTTAGCTATGCGACACATCAAATTAGTCTATAATTTTACGCAAAATCCGAATCTGTAAATAGATTTTAAATAGGACCACCCCTTACAAAGTTACGCCTTTTAAAGACCCAAACCTCTAATTTGTGCCCATTTATATTTAACTCCATCTTTAAAACCTTTTTTTCGTTATCCAAGACATATGCTTTAACTAACCATTTCCCGAGAAATCTAAAACCGTTGGAATTTTAGAAAGCAATCTCCCTTTGTACGCCATAAGTGTTTGATATTTAAAACCATTTTCAAAATGTAATGTTCTGTTTTTAGAATAATGTAAAACATTCCAATGTAATGTGTTTTTAATATATAAATGGGAAGGTCGAGTTTGGCAACAAGAACCACACTCTTTAATTAGAATATTCAAAAACGCGACTATTAAAATTTTAAACAGGGTAAACCTTTACACAAAATTTTATCAATTTTCTGGTTTTACATTTAGTTAACTCGATACTAAATAGTTACTTTGGAAAATACAATTCGTATCTGAACTAATTTCTTGTCGATTATGGATTACCCGAATTACATGTGAAAGCGGTGTATAATTCCTTTTCAACAGACTTTCTATTAATTATCTTATTGACTACATGTCTTGAGGAATACAAGAAAATATATTTCAATGCCGTACATTAGAAATCGACCGATTTATTATGAAAACCATTTATATGCTAATTTTAACGTTGTCTAATAACGCAGCTAATTATTAATGCTAGGTCAGTTTGTAAATACTTTGGAGGTAAAACTCGAATATTCCTACGAGATGATTAATTGTATTTACCGGAGTCAAAAACTTCCGTCGACCTTACTGCTCATTTTGAAAAAATTCCCGTACAACTTTCCAAAACTATTAACCGCATATTTGGTAACGCAAAAAGGAATGCAATTATCGGCTACACCACTTTAAACCTAAGAATAAGAAACAATATAGTTTAATACGTCTATTAATAATTTTTGCTGATGTTGGCGATACAAATATGTAAAACAAACTTTATCAAGGAATATAATGTTTTTAATAAAATATATACATGTATTGATAACATCTATTAACCGCTGTGATAACCAGAGTCTGGTGAATCTGGGATAGCCAAATCTCTAAACATTTGCGCAAGCGATTGCCTCGCAGTCGCGTCTTCTAAGTACTGGATGGGGTAACATTTAATAATTTCCAACACTGTCAAGTAATTTAAATTGTTGCAATCATTAAACAGAGAAATACTCGCACTGTTCTCTTCCTCCAATAACGTTTGAACCCTTTCTTTGTTCGTCGTATTTCCACATACATTTTTTATATCACCTATAAATTTTTAGTAAAATTCTGGAAAGTTTCTACACCTCAACTCCTCCATTTTATAAAAGATTATTTCTCGCAAATCTAATAGCTTGATGCACTCGTACTCAGGTAACACAATAACATGCCGATCTTTCGTAATTTCCATATTATATAAATTTTCTTCTTGGAATTTATTCGCCACCCATATACTTCTATTAGTTGTTTCGGCAATCAGTTTTAATCTGAATTCACGATCCAATTGTAATTGTAAACATCTCCGCCAGAAAAACAGTTCAATCTTACGTTTACTGCTTTTTGGGTAAATTGTATGACTCTAAATTCTAATTGAAAATTGCAGAAGTCTCTCCATTTAAAGTAATCCATTTTTATAGCATGAGTTTGGCACATTCTACTATTGCAGATAATTTGTACGACTGGTTGCAGACCACCGTATAAATCAAAACCAATTTCAACGTTATGGTGGTGAAAATTTGATGTAAATTCACTTAGCGAATAGGTGGTCCTACCTACCAGTTTGTAGATACCTAATGGCACTCTTACATCACTTGTAACGTCAACACCAGAAAAATCCATCTTATACTTGTAATTTTGATCAACTCGACGACATTTTGATAACTAGTGCTCTGGAACATGGCTCCCTCGTCTTTTATGCTAACGGTCGAGCGTGCGCAGCTCCTTATTATGTTGATAGGCATTCAAGTCCGTACGTTTCACTAACATGGAATCTCAAGAATGTAAGTGACGCGCGTAATTAAATGCGATATTGAACCAGGTAATTAGATTGCTATAGCTTTAGAGTAAATATTTTCACGGTGAAAGAACTGCTAAAATTTCTAAAACTTTTCAGTACTTTGGTTAATTATTGTAATTCAAAAAGGTAAGACAAATAGCCTTGACGTATTAATTTTTCCACCTTTGAAAATTTCGGGTAAGACAACATTTTCAAACTTGCATATTTAAACTGCGATTTTCTAGTGTTTTTCTGCAACTTTACTTGCAAGACACCTTTTATATTATCCGCTTGTAAATGTTAAAGAAATTAATATTTACATGTATAATGCAAAAACTGTTAATCATTATCTTCCTAGAATGAACATCTTAAGTATCTCATGCAGTGTGTGTGAAAGCGTTTTTACTATGAAAATTCGGATCGGAACTAACCATTAACGTCTTCTTCTATATTTATATACTCATCAAAATTTTCCTGTATGGCTCCTGACGCATCTCGGGGTGCACCCATGCACACCTCTGCCCATGCGCACCCCTGAGCATGCGCACCCCTGCCCATACGCATTCCTGATAGAAAAGTCAAGTTGTTCAAGTTTAAACCTTATTGGAGTCATGTTATACGAATTTATATGAACCTGTCCAAGATTGTTTGAAAACAGTATTTGTAGACAAGTTGAGTAAATGGAATGGTGCAACAGGTTTCGATTCCACGCATATACGAGCGATGTTTAAATTTAAAACCATAAATTTTAGAGAAATTTCTGTCACTATAATCCTGCATATTACAGTTTATTCTCTTATACCTTTCTAGATTGTTGTATTTCAACTACAGATATTAATAGATGTAAATAAAATTATGTTATAGTTTTAAATAAAACGATTCTGATTATTAATTTTGTAAAACGTCTATAGCACCTTTTTAATAAATACTCATCTTTGTTATAATTCTTTTCATAAGAACTTAGATACCCATAACATAAACAAGTTAATATGTACAAAAATAATTTCTAAATTCAAATCATTCATTTCTTATGATAGTAGTTGAGGTGGTTAAATTTTTACTTTAAAACTTACAATTTAGTATATATTCCATCTGAATATCTACCAACAGTTTTATAAACTCCATCTCCTCTATTATTTCCATAAAATCATCCAAATCCTCGGGCATTACTGACGCAGTAGTACAGTGCTGATTTGCTTCCTCGTATGACTGACACATAAGACATTTTTCTCTTTCTATCGAAAACCGTTGCCCGCATTCTGCTTTTCTTTACTCATAGAGCATTGCGAAATCTTCGAATAACCTCCCCAAAGTTTTTATACATATTTGTTAAATCGTCTCTTTAAACAGTATAATCGACAAATAATAACTTCTACGCAAACAGTCCTTTTATATGAGTTTCTCTTGTTCGGATATATCCCCGATTGTACCCGATTTGTGTGCATGCACAAAACAACAGGTAAGGAAGGTATCTTCTGAACTAATTTATTACATTCCTTAGAAAAATGCTAAGGATTTTAAAAATAATTATAACTCTTGTTAAACCTCTAGTGTCAGAAGAAACGCTATTATTTAGGGTTTTGGATTTTGAATATTTTGGGACTTGATACAATTTTTAATAGTTCGTACTTAGAAAAGTTTTAACATAAAATTGGAAATTTTATACCAAGGCATCTAACTCGAAAACTGTTATACACATCAAAATTTTGCAAAGACATATTTTTTCAATTCGAGCGTGGTGCAACCAATATAATTATTTCCGAATTACTATCGAGTGTCCTTTCGGTTTTTTGTTTATAACTTTTAAACGGTTATAGATATTAAAATTTTGTAAGGTGCAATGCTTCTGCTTTAGCTACAGTACTTATTTGTATGAGAATATCATATTTATAATCAACTATCTTTGGTCTAGATGGCATAGTAAATTCCAAGAACTTATGCTAGCATTGGCCAAGTGGAAAATATCATTTGTAATAGTTAACTATGTTCTTATCATTTTAATGATTTATTTTTATTTTAGACACGCTTAGATCCGATTTCAAGACATCTATCTAGTTTTCATAGATTGAGTATTTTCCACAAATTGATTAATCGCCTACTACGTTGGCTATTCACAGTCAGGTATGCATGTATGGATACTCTATTATGAGCAAGCATGTTTTAACATATATTAGGAACAAAATGGGGGTATTATACTTCTTTTTATGCAACTATGTAGGTTTGAAGGTTTGATGATGAACCGACCTAGTTGGGTTACTTTCCACGAAGTTGGATAACGAGTTGGTGGCTTAGTACGACGACTCTGCAGTCAGACAAGCCCAACCCCACCTGCTGGGAGTCAGAGCATACCAATTCACATCGATTATGGAAACAGGGTGACACAAACATTCGCCATATCTTTCTTGATTACATAAGTCTTGCATACCTTAAATTTAAAGAAATCTGCTTGCAGTGTTGAGGTAGGGGTGACTCGAAACATAGTTTTATTACTATTGTAAAAGATTTTGATTTGGATAAGGAGTGATATAGAAAAAATTTCGACGAATATATAAAAATAGAAGAGTTGTTAATGGTTAGCCCCAATCCGAAATTTCATTATGACGGACGTTAAAGATTTTATTGCAAATAAACGTAAGCTTCAACTTATGCAGGATGCCGTACGAAAGAAGTTTGTGGAACACAAAACAACGATATACTACTTCTCAACAAGAATTCAAAGAAGCTCATAAACAAATATTGGAGTCTTAAGAATATAAACTGTGTATATGTATTTAGAAATGTGGTTTACAAAATTTAAACTGTAATTAGTAAAAATTGTCTGAAGCTTCTTCTTCCAAAGTTTTATCTGTATACAGGATTATTCTATCCGGTATTAAAATTTAAACAATGGAGACGAAAATATATACAAGACGGTTTATGGAGTAAAGTATAATCCCCAATCTGATACGCATAGTTTGGGAAAAAGTGTGTAAGAAATTGATCAAAAAAACAGTAACATAACCTTAAATAATAGCGTTTATTGGGCACTAGAGGTCTAACAAGAGTTATAATTATTTTTGAAGTCCTTGGCATTTTCCTAAAGAATGTAATGAATTAGTTCATACGATACATTCCCTATCTGTTGTTTCGTGCGTGCACACGGATCGGGTACAATCGGGGCATATCCGAACAAGAGTAACTCATATAAAAGGACTGTTCACGTAGAAGTTATAATTTGTCGATTATACAGTTTAAAGAGACGATTAAACAAATATGTATAAAAACTTTGGGGAGGTTATTAGAAGATTTCGCAATGCTCTACAAGTAAAAAAAGCAGAATGTGGGCAACGCTTTTCGATAGAAGGAGAAAAATGTCTTGTGTCAGTCATACGAGAAAGCAATACAGCACTGTACTACTGCGTCAGTAATGCCCAAGGATTTGGATGATTTTATGAAAATAATCGAGGAGATGGAGTTTATAAAACTGTTGGTAGATATTCAGATGGAATATATACTAAATTGCTAGTTTTAAAGCAAAAATTTAACTACCTCAACTACTATTATAAGAAATGATTGATGTGAATTTAGAAATTATTTTTGTACTTATTAACTTGTTTATGTTATAAAATATAAAGTATACATTGGTATTGTTTAATTCAAATGTGCACAATAACTGAAATGGGCATCTAAGCTCTTATGAAATAGAATTATAACAAAGATGTGTATTTATTAAAGGGGTGCTATAAACGCTTTACAAAATTATTAATCAGAATCGTTTTATTTAAAACTATAACATAATTTTATTTACAGCTATTAATATCTGTAGTTGAAATACAACAATTTAGAAAGGTATAAGAGAATAAACTGTAATATGCAAGATTATAGTGACAGAAATTTCTCTAAAATGTATGGTTTAAAATTTAAACATCGCTCGTAAATGCGTGAAATGGAAACCTGTTGTACTCTTTTATATACACAACTTGGCTACAAATACTGTTTTCAAACAATCTTGGATAGGTTCTTATAAATTCGTATGATAAATATTTATGGTTCCGAGTTGGGACCGTGTCATTTTATAATTTAAGGTCGACGTTTCGCCCACTTTTGTAAGAAGCTTCATCAGGACAAGAAAAGAAATAAGTAATAAAATAAAAAATAATAAAAATATAAAAATATAAAAAGATAATATTAAGTAGGCAACTTTAAGTGTAAAGAGAAAAGTTACTCCTGAACTAGCAGACTCACTGGCCCATTCAAAGTCAAAAGGTGTCTTATGGCAAAGTAACTTAATATTATCTTTTTATATTTTTATTTCTTATATTTTTATTATTTTGTATTTTATTACTTATTTCTTTTCTTGTCCTTGCCCCTTACAAAAGTGGGCAAAACGTTAACCTTAATTTATAAAATGACACCGTCCCAACCCGGAACCATAAATATTTATAATGACTCCGGTCGTAAAAGCCTCCGACAATATCACTCGTATAACATGATCTCAATAAGATTTAAATTTGAACAACTCGACCTTTCCACCAGGAATGCGCATGGACAGTGGTGCGCATGCTCAGGTGTGCGCATGGACAAAGGTGCCCATGCTCAGGGTGCGCATGGGCAAAGGTGTTCATGGGTGCACACCGAGATGCGTAAGGGGCGATATAGGAAAATTTCGATGAGTACATAAATTTAGAAGAACAAGACGTTGATGGTTAGTTTCAATCCGAAGTTTCATAGTAAAAACGCTTTCACACGCACTGCATGGGATACTTAAGATGTTCATTCTAGAAAAAATAATTATTAAGAGTTTTTGCATTATACATGTAAATATTAATCTCTTCAACGTTTACAAGTGGATAATGTAAAAGGTGGTGTCTTGCAGGTAAAGTTGCAGAATAACACTAAAAAATCGCTCTTTAAACATGCAAGTTTGAGAATGTTGTCTTACCCCGAAATTTTCAAAGGTGGAAAAATTAATACGTTAAGGCTATTAGTCATACTTTTTCGAATTACAATAATTAACTAAAGTTTTGGAAAGTTTTAAAATACGTTACTAGTTCCTTCACCGTGAAAGCATTTGCCCTAAAGGTATAGCAATCTAATTACCTGGTTCAAGATCGCATTTAATTACGCGCGTCACTTACATTCTTGAGATTCCATGTTAGTAAAACGTATGAACTTGAATATTTTTATTTAAGGTAAATGCGGATTCCCCTTTAATTAAATGGACTCATCCGCGCAGACGGGTGTATAGAAACAGTAATAACTATAAATATTGTATAAATATTTTTTTAAAATTGATGTATTATCGAGTTAAATCTAAATAAAAATGCAGAGGTGTTTTCCTATTAGGTTTTTAAATATTAAAACTCTATGCGGGTCTTTGTTGGAGCTAATTTTAAGAGACGTGATAATTGATTTTGATTCCCCAAGAAATTCTATACTAATTTGATAGGTTACACGATGGGTTTATCTCAAAAGACAGAGTAATCCTGTTTAGAAATAGATTAAAGATTAACCCCATACGGTTTGTAAAAGGTTAACCTGTAAATCAGTAAGGAGTCGTTCGATTTGAAAAAAATACGAAGGATTTGAGAATCTGAGGAAAATACAATAATAATTGATATCTTACACGACGGAGTTATATTAAAAATATCGCTAAAAGTAATTTTTATAAGAAATCCAAAATGGTGCTGGTGGTTAAATACAAACAGGTAAAACCCACAATAAAACAATTATAAGCAACACTTTTCCGGTAAAGACTTGCATATAACACCAATCAACATAATAAGGAGTTGCGCATGCTCGACCGTCAGCATAAAAGGCAAGGGAGCCATGTTCCAGAGCATTAGTTGACCAAGTATCCTCGAGTTGATCAAAATTACAAGTTAAAGAAGATTTTTTTAGTGTTGACGTCCATCGACAAGAACGCTGCACTATGGCTTACATCCTAGATGTACAAGGCTTCCTGTAAAAAACAAGTAAATTTTTTATTAAAGAAGTGGCGGTTTTTGACGTAGAAAACGACGAAATATGGCACGAAATATTAGAGATGCCTTTAGACTATAGCTATTTGAGTGAATATTTCAAGAAACATTGCGCATGGTTTTGGAAGCACTTGCAAGGGCTTAGCTGGGAAAACCCATCAACAAATTTCTTATCACCAGACGTTCTCACGTTGTACTCGCAAACTATTATACCGCCTCCCGTTACAATTTATGTGAAAGGACTGGAAAAGCAGCGTATAGTATCCAAGTGTATGCCGTGCAATAATGTTATAAATATTGAAAAATTTAACGTTCCGAATTTGAAAACGTTAAGGATGGATCATGGAGGATTTGGTCATTGTCTTATGTATATGAATAACCATTTAGTATGTGCCAAACAAAATATTGTATTTATTTATAAAGCAATAAAATGTATATTTCAAGAATAATAAATGTTATACTGTGCTTTGCTTTAATTTTGTTCAGTCCTATTGTATAGAATTTTATTTTTACGAAAAATAAATTTTAGTACATAGACCGTTCGTGTATTATTATTATTATTATTATTATTATTATTATTATTACAGTTTTATATACAAATTAAATTATTTCATCGACGTTGGGAATTAAAACCCATTAGATCTTTGAGAATATTTTAGACTAATTTGATAGGCCATACTACTGGAACGTAAAAAATGTTGGTAATTCTAAGAAAATTTTTGTTGAACGATTACGCGGTTAATAGTATTTATGGAACGTAAAAAATGTTGGTAATTCTAAGAAAATTTTTGTTGAACGATTACGCGGTTAATAGTATTTATGGAAAGTTGTATGGGAATTTTTTCAAAATGAGTAGTAAGGCCGGCGGCAATTTTTAATTCCGGTAAATACAATTAAACATTTTTTCCATTAGAGAAAACAAAGATTCACTTCCAAGGTATTTACAAAACTGACCTCGCATTAGTAATTATATCTAGGTCATTAGACAACAATCAAATTAGCTTATATGTAGTTTTCATTAATAAATCGTTAATTTAATTACAGTGAAATGTATGATCCTCAGCCTTGCATTGTTTTGTTAATGACGTCTGACTATTAATTGTCAAAGGTGCTACGTGCATTAACGTAGCCTAAAAAAAACACTAAAGGAGAAATGGACCTGGCTCAGTCGGCAACTGGGCGGGGTAATATACCTACAACAAAAATTAAGGGAGGCCTGAAATAAAGAAAGAGAAATTACACACACTCTTTTATACTCAAAACACAACATACCAACAAAGAAACCTATAATTAAACACAATATATACACGCAATAGATAATTACACACTAAATTTAAAAAAATATTAACCAAAAGAACAAATCTTTTTTTTTTAAATGGTGAGCTGTCGGTTTTAGGTTACTCCCTAGATTGAGTTTCAACAAGAAAAGAAATTAAGCGAAATTACCCCTCTAAAACCAACAACTCTAAATCAGTCTGGTAAATCTAAAACTAAGTATATACATTTAATGGCAACAACATTTTCAAACGTGCTAGCAAGCTTTCAAATCATTTTCACTTTAGTAAGTTGTACACTTTTAGTTATTTAAAGAAAATAGTAATGCATTCATATAGTGTCAATAAATCTCAAACTAATTCACTAATTGTCGTCTAAACGGATTAAATTTAGGAATGCATGAGCTTAAACCGAAACTCCCAACCGATATGGTCGCAATCGTAAATGATGGAGAAAAAGAACACTCATCCTCGAAGTTGCTGACGTCGGAGTTGAGTCACTAGCTGGTCCACGGCAACGAGTGGGTGACCTACACCCAGAAAGCGTCACGGTAATATCGATGAATTAGTAGATAAGGTATATCCCTTAAGGGGTACGATGACTTTAGGTGCTCCGGTGATAGCTCGCAAGAGACTTGATAGGTCGCAGGTCCGTTAGAATGGTGGGTGGGCCACAAGGGACGGAAAATAATCCTAATAGTTAGAGCTTGAAAGAAGAATAAGGGCGCCAGGAACGGGAGCAATAGTAACAACCACGAGAATTGTTCCACGTTCTCGGAAGGTCCTCAATATATATATATATATATATATATATATATATATATATATAAATATATATATATATATATATATATATATATATATATATATATATATTTATATATATATAAAATATATATTAAATACATATATTAACGTACTCAACAAAAGGGTTCGCGTACGTAACCCAGTTACAACTGTAACACCCCTAAACACTAGTACTGAGATTAAGTAATTCAAGTTCCAATATGTACAATAACTATCATTACAAGTGACTGACTGCTACATCTTTACACGAGCATGGCCAAATCAAGCTAACGATATTATCAATAAACAAGAACTATAGCTATATATATTGCTGTGAAACCTTTTTAATTAGATTCGAGCCTCACGACTTGGGCGTCATGTATGCTGTGAAACCTCCTAAATTAACTGGTCCGTCGACTTTCTTCTGTTCATCGCCTCGGCTGCTCCCCTAGATAAACCTTCATCCTCATTCATAAAAAAAAACAAACACATTCCTACCACAAACATCAACGTTAACTCTATTTACATCAATATTCACAATACATTAAAATTTCAAAATTAAAAATTCAGCATAAATTTCAGTATCCGAAAATTTCAAGATTTAAATTTGTTATCATTTTAATGTGCATCCAACATTAAAGTCCTTGTAGGATGCCTACTAATTAATGTAACAATATATGCAGACCTGAGTCTGAGTACAAAGGAGCATCTACCACCCTTTACGTTAATTAACCAGGTTCGTCTAATTGAGCTCAAAGACATACCCAAATTTTCATCAAGAACATAAATACTAAATACTCCTTTCGACTTAAACAAGAAAATTTCACCTTAAAATTAAAAATTTGTTGTTAGTACAACTTCATTACTGTCCATTTTAAGTAAATAAATTATAAAGTTATTCAACACACACGAAAACATCAAAGTTCAAACAAAATAGTATAATTTACCTGAAGGTTACTGCACTCGTAGCTTCAATGTACCTCGTCCCTTTTGTTAATCACACCAATCCAACTGGGTTATATTTACGGCTTCTGATTCTCAACGCTTTTAAAATTTTCTACATCATCATCCATCTAACGTAGTTTCAGTGCTTTTCCGAAACTCATTTGTGTATATCTGAACCTTGTTTTGTGGATCCAGTCATGTTTACGAACCATTTAATTATTAACACCCCCGAAAAATAACAAAGAAATTCATACTTCTTTCACCAATATACGCCAAAACTGCCTATTTTTGTGTATTCATTTGTCGTTGTAAATTTTACTAATTGGTACAGTGATATTAAACTTTATTACCTTGTATCTTCTTTTCTAAGTGCACTAAAGTACATTCATTGTAGCACGTAAAGAACAAGCTGTTTTAACTCACAAAAATATTCGAGCAAACTGTTTAAATTATTTAATCAAAACCGGAAAACTAAAAAGCACTGTTTAACGCATTCAATCAAGTCGAAGATCTAAGAGAGCTTGTTCATATTCACCTGGGTATATATAGAGGTTAGCCTGTCTGTCGGTCTGTTCCCCAAAACGGACAATTCTAAAGAATTTCGCATGCTATGTTCCCATTCCGCAGCCCGGCATGCGATTTTACGAAATTTGCACTCGCACCAGTTAAAATCTCAGAAATTCTCACACGGCACGCAAACATGTCCGAGAATAACTAATTAAATTTTGTACAGAAATTGTTGTTTCTACCTCTCATATGTGCATCTTATTTTCAACCAATCGTGACCCTCGTGACGTTGCTCATATCACGCCTTTAATTATTAGTGTCTTTGTCTTACGCACATTATCTTTCCTTCTCTAACCTGTTCTTAGTGGTGCAAATTGATATTCCTTACTATCGATTATTTCAGTCCACATGGACTGTTATCTGGGTTAAATAACCCCGTATCCAACCTTCCCGTTAATATAAGCGACGGTTTCTCCAACATTCTCTGAAACCATTTGTTATCTGCCAAATTTACGCAGAATGAGCCTTTTAAAAATACGCAGGTGTTCAAACATAATAACACTTCTACGATTTGCATTTTATTGGGTTTTTTCAAGTTTTTATAGATATTATATGTTACTAATAATTCAATTAACTTCAATTACAATTAATACCCTTTAAATTTTAGTGAATCCTAATTAAATATTCAATTATTATCAGTACATTTTGTTTAATACCGGTTACTTAAAATAGGGTTAATTAATATAAATTTTGCACGTAATTTCTCTTTGTTTTATTACTAGGAATAATTAAATTACACGTAAAGTTTTCTAATACTGCTTCCTTTTATATAAAGCGTCTTATAAATAATTTAAATCTCTTATTTTTAATAAAACGAATGAATTTTTATGCTTCACGCTTTTATTTAATAACGCGTACCTTTTCCCAAAGCTTCTACACGGTGATTAAAATTATTTGATGTGAATATTTAATTTTCTACCCTGGTCTAAATATGAGTATTTTCCCCCTATTTGAATACAAATAATCCCACTTATTTGAATGCAAATATAAAGCATTTAGACTGCCAAACAAAATTTACAAAAAAAAATGCCTATCTCTCTCTACCCTTATCTATCTAACTTACCTACCTTATCCAATCCAAAAAAAAAATATTTACACCTATCCTATATCCCTATCCTATTCCTAACTCTCACCTAATTTTATAACTGAAATTATCCCTAACTTCATCCTACTTATCCATCTAATCCTATATACATCCTATATACCTATCCTATTCTTAACTTTTAACTAATCTTCACTATACTTTACTTCCCCCTACCTAATCCTATATACCTATCCTACTCTTACTCTATTCCTAACTCTCCACTAATCTTATATGAAATATCTATACTTAACCTATCTTATTTTCTTCCTACATTTCCTCTTTATTCTCATCCTAAACCTATTTCTAATTATCTCCCATATTTATCCTATACCTAGCTTTATTTTCTATAACTATACTAAAATTCACCTATGTCTATCCTTTGTTCATCAAGTTATTTAAATCTAACTCTCTTCTTGACTCTTCAAGTCTTTCTTCTCACCAACCTAATACTCTTCATCCCTATTTCTCCCCCTTCTATATCTATACTTATCATCCCTATTATCTCACATACAATAAACTTATCATCTCTATTATCCTGACTCTTAAATATTGCTTCTTCTTTAGTCCCTACACTTGTCTGTTTCTTATTTATCATTGTTTCTTTTTCTGCCGACAAACCAAACGATACTACCTTACAATTATCGATTTTTCCCTCTACGGAAACTCCTATGTACCTTCTAGAATGCTTGTGTAATGGAATCCGCCAGAATGAATTCCTTAAATCTACTTTATTAAAAACAAACTTGCCACTTAACCTCGTCAAAAATGTGTCCATGGATGGTGGACAATGGAATTGCGGTTTGGTCCCTTGACTAATTTTTCGTGCATCTTTATTTAATTCTGCCTTCACCTGCTCCCGATATGCTGCTGTTGCTTCTACCTCCACTAATTCTGCATGTTTTTGTAATAAAGCTTGAACCTCTACTATCCAATCCTCTGGACATCTTATTGTGTTGATCTGTTTACCTTCACCATCTTCTACCTCTACTACATTAATACTCAACCCCGTGTCATTCTCTGTGACTTCATAACTGCCCTTCCATGGCACTACCCTATCCTTAATCCTTACTACCTTCCTTTCCATATCTATCAAAACCCCTAACTGCGTCATACCGTCAACACCTAAAATGCTCTGAAACTTCAGTCCAGGTACAATTACAAACTCCTGTTCACAGCTTAAACCTCCTATATCTATCCTAAGCACCACAACACTATTTACTACAGCAAACTTCTTCTTATTTGGAGCTACTAAATGGCTACGCTTTATAGGCATAACTCTATCACAAACCTTATCCCTAATTTTGCTGACGAATGCCTCCGATATTAAACTCGCCTCTGCCCCTGTATCAAGTAATACTTCTACATTATTCTCAAAATTTCTATATTAATAATTGGCAAACATAATTTTTCCTCAGTTTCTGGCTCTACTTCCTCCTCAATTTTGAAAAATTCACGTGGATGTTCATATACATTTACACTGAAATCTAGTGGTCTGTCGCGTTCTAAAAATCCTGTCCAGGTCTGTTTTCCCTACTTGGTCCTGGTCTAGCCGTCACCTCAGCGTATGTCCTAGGCGTTTCCACTCGTTCCGTGTCTGTATTAGCAGTCCCCTCATGTCCGGTGAACTATTCCTTCTGGTAGGTTCCGGTCTCGGTGCAGGTCCCCTTCCTAAACTATTACTTCTAACGTATGGTCGTCTCTGTTCCCAATTCTGTCGCTGGTATCCGTAACTATTCCCCTTCTAGCATAGTTGTCCCGTCTATTGTCAAACCTAACTGTGTTGATCTGTCTTTCCCTATTATCCCGAGGTCGTCCACTACTTACGTCGTCGTACCTCTGGAGGTATTCTAAAACATTTCTCTGTCCACTATGTTCTGTAGTGCTACGTGTTGTCTTACTTCTACCTCGAAGTGTCGTGATAAATACTTGATAATTTGTCGGTCCGTCAGTGGTGGGTTCAGTTGCTTTGCTATGCTATACTTGCGTATAGCATATTGCTCCCTACTTCCTGAAAATTCTCCCTTAAATTTCCCTGTGATTAAGTCGTCTCGTACCTGATCTTGTCTGTGGTCACTCCAGTAGTGCTTTAAAAATCTGTCTTCAAAGTCCGTGTAAGTGTCTATGTCCTGTCCTACTAAATTGTACCATGCTTCCGCGTTGTCCTTTAATAAAGCCTTTATCGTATTCAGTTTAGTCTGTTCGTCAAATAAATTTCCCACTAGATTTCTTACACTATTAATAAAAATTTGTGGATTTACCCTGTTATCGCTTGCTATAAAAAAAAAAGGATGTGTTGGTCCAATGATCCTCCACCTGTATAAAATCTGGGACCATCCCCCGTTAAATTTGACATGTTGTATTTGATACTACTAACTTCGCGTTCTACCCTGCCTAACTGATCCCTACATGAGTCCGTTACTTCAGTCATTTTTACATTAATCTCTTCTTCACAAAAAATGCGTACTTCGGACCTTAAATGTCCCATTTCCTGTCGAAGACCTGTAATGTTTTTCTCATTTATATCAACCCTACTTTCTACTTCCCCCATTTTCACGGTAAGGCTATTTTTAAATTCTAAAACTTCTTGATTCGTCTTATCTATTTTCTGACTAATCTCCTCTAACTTCCTGTTCGATTCTTCACTCATTTGTTCAAATTTTCAATTTGAGTCCTCTCTCGCTCTATTCGATTCATCCCTAGCTCTATTGGCTTCTTCGTTCATTCTCTCTAGCATTCTCATTATCATCTCGTTTCCTTGATCCCCTGATTCCGTCCTCGACTGATCTCTACTGCCTCCAGCTTCTTCCATTTTCGAATTTTTCTCACACAATGCACTATCGTCACTTCCAATTTCCACTCCTTGACTCCTTAACCACTCTTTTCTCTGCATACGTTCTAATCACTCACACACACTCTAAAAATACTCTTAAATTTATACACACACAGAAACTCTCTCTCTCAGATGGCCAGTTTCCTGGAATAAAATCACAAAAGTTTTATTTGGAACTCGAGCCTCACTTTTGGGTCGCCAAAGAATGCTGTGAAACCTTTTTAATTAGATTCGAGCCTCACGACTTGGGCGTCATGTATGCTGTGAAACCTCCTAAATTAACTGGTCCGTCGACTTTCTTCTGTTCATCGCCTCGGCTGCTCCCCTAGATAAACCTTCATCCTCATTCATAAAAAAAAACAAACACATTCCTACCACAAACATCAACGTTAACTCTATTTACATCAATATTCACAATACATTAAAATTTCAAAATTAAAAATTCAGCATAAATTTCAGTATCCGAAAATTTCAAGATTTAAATTTGTTATCATTTTAATGTGCATCCAACATTAAAGTCCTTGTAGGATGCCTACTAATTAATGTAACAATATATGCAAACCTGAGTCTGAGTACAAAGGGAGCATCTACCACCCCTTTACGTTAATTAACCAGGTTCGTCTAATTGAGCTCAAAGACATACCCAAATTTTCATCAAGAACATAAATACTAAATACTCCTTTCGACTTAAACAAGAAAATTTCACCTTAAAATTAAAAATACGTTGTTAGTACAACTTCATTACTGTCCATTTTAAGTAAATAAATTATAAAGTTATTCAACACACACGAAAACATCAAAGTTCAAACAAAATAGTATAATTTACCTGAAGGTTACTGCACTCGTAGCTTCAATGTACCTCGTCCCTTTTGTTAATCACACCAATCCAACTGGGTTATATTTACGGCTTCTGATTCTCAACGCTTTTAAATTTTCTACATCATCATCCATCTAACGTAGTTTCAGTGCTTTTCCGAAACTCATTTGTGTATATCTGAACCTTGTTTTGTGGATCCAGTCATGTTTACGAACCATTTAATTATTAACACCACCGAAAAATAACAAAGAAATTCATACTTCTTTCACCAATATACGCCAAAACTGCCTACTTTTGTGTATTCATTTGTCGTTGTAAATTTTACTAATTGGTACAGTGATATTAAACTTTATTACCTTGTATCTTCTTTTCTAAGTGCACTAAAGTACATTCATTGTAGCACGTAAAGAACAAGCTGTTTTAACTCACAAAAATATTCGAGCAAACTGTTTAAATTATTTAATCAAAACCGGAAAACTAAAAAGCACTGTTTAACGCATTCAATCAAGTCGAAGATCTAAGAGAGCTTGTTCATATTCACCTGGGTATATATAGAGGTTAGCCTGTCTGTCGGTCTGTTCCCCAAAACGGACAATTCTAAAGAATTTCGCATGCTATGTTCCCATTCCGCAGCCCGGCATGCGATTTTTACGAAATTTGCACTCGCACCAGTTAAAATCTCAGAAATTCTCACACGGCACGCAAACATGTCCGAGAATAACTATTTAAATTTTGTACAGAAATTGTTGTTTCTACCTCTCATATGTGCATCTTATTTTCAACCAATCGTGACCCTCGTGACGTTGCTCATATCACGCCTTTAATTATTAGTGTCTTTGTCTTACGCACATTATCTTTCCTTCTCTAACCTGTTCTTAGTGGTGCAAATTGATATTCCTTACTATCGATTATTTCAGTCCACATGGACTGTTATCTGGGTTAAATAACCCCGTATCCAACCTTCCCGTTAATATAAGCGACGGTTTCTCCAACATTCTCTGAAACCATTTGTTATCTGCCAAATTTACGCAGAATGAGCCTTTTAAAAATACGCAGGTGTTCAAACATAATAACACTTCTACGATTTGCATTTTATTAAGTTTTTTCAAGTTTTTATAGATATTATATGTTACTAATGGTTCAATTAACTTCAATTACAATTAATACCCTTTAAATTTTAGTGAATCCTAATTAAATATTCAATTATTATCAGTACATTTTTGTTTAATACCGGTTACTTAAAATAGGGTTAATTAATATAAATTTTGCACGTAATTTCTCTTTGTTTCTTTACTAGGAATAATTAAATTACACGTAAAGTTTTCTAATACTGCTTCCTTTTATATAAAGCGTCTTATAAATAATTTAAATCTCTTATTTTTAATAAAACGAATGAATTTTTATGCTTCACGCTTTTATTTAATAACGCGTACCTTTTCCCAAAGCTTCTACACGGTGATTAAAATTATTTGATGTGAATATTTAATTTTCTACCCTGGTCTAAATATGAGTATTTTATATATATATATATATATATTTAATGCTGTAATTATAGGGTTAATTTATAGGTAGGTTAAGTCATAGGGGTCGTAGAATAAACAAAGGAAACTCCCAAATAACAGAAGCACAGAATTACAGATATTAGAAGGGTAAATAGGTCATTATAAACAGATATCCAAGAGTATCTTTGAGCAAAGATAAGAATTTGAAAAGGTAACGAAACGCATTAAAATTAAATCAGTGAAAAACCTGCATAAATTGGCTAGACAAATATTCAAAAAGTATGTGTATCTTAAACGCACTTAGAAATTGTGCATTATTTGAAAAGCGTACGTGATTTAAAAGTATCACATTTGCTCAAAAATCCAATTTATTAGGAAATAAACAAACACCAATTTTATTCGATTTAGATTAGAATAAGGCCACCAAACAATACGACGTGATCGATTGAATGAAGATTCCTGGGATTTCTGAAGTAAATGCATAGGTATAATAAGCATTTACGTGACAAAGTGAGCATCGCGTCATGCTATTGAACTAGACAACTGGTAAAATTTCCAAAATAACAAATGATAATACACTTGGTCTCGCCCAGCACGTGGAGTCAACGAATCAGAAAATAAAGGGGGCCGATCCTATAAATATCATAATAATTAAATATTGAGTTAGTATACTTTTGAAACTGGGCAGTTACTATACTTGAATGTGATAAATATTTACGTGAAAAGTTAAGTGAAAATTATTTTAAAGAGTGTATAATTGTGCAAAGAGAGCCGTACTTCTAAAAAGACGTAAGTAAATAAGATTTAGTGAAATTATATCATTTCTAATAATAAATAAAATAGGACTCTGGTTAAATACGTTCTGATTAAATTACATTCTGAGTAACTACAATCTGATTAAATACGTTCTGAAGGACTACGTTCTAAATTACAAGCGAAATAACGTTACGATTCCTGTTAAAACTTTGAATAACGATCCATTGCGATCTTAAATACAATTTTGGATACGAAACTCTGGAAAATGCTGTGTGTTCAAACAATTTAATAATCTCTGAAAATGGTGATTATTCCATTACGGAAATGAAAAACCTTTTATTGGAATAACGATTTAGATACTAAATTTTGGTTGGATGTCGACTTTAATTTTTGGAATGCAGAGCACCTATTGAATCTCCTCAGGTTAGATAGATTTTTGATATGATTTATTGTTAAAAACTGTTTTAATCTCAAAAAAATAATTTAAAAGTGTAAGAGCCGACAAATTGGGGTTGCTTGTGTAAATTTATGAAAAGTTATAGACATTTTGAAACGTTTCAACAGGTCACTAAATGTAAAAAAAGCTCGTTTGCTAGCTCCATTTTCTAAAAATCTAATAGATGTAAATAATTCAAAAAGGGAGAAGATATTTAGAAAGGAAAAAGTTGTAAATATTTAATCATTATACTGTGTATTGTGGAATTGCTTTATTTAATTGAATCAGCTAGTCAAGGCAAAAGAAAATTATAAATTAACATTTTCACAAGTGTTTGAGCAACATAAGGGTTATATCACAACATTTATGACATACCCAATCGTGGGGCTCGATTAACACAACATATGGGCTGCCCAACCATGGGGCGGAATTAATCGCAACATTTATGTACGCCCAAGCCGTGGGGCAAGGATATCACAGCAATATATATATATATATATATATATATATATATCAGGGCTAACATCCACACACACACACACACTAATTATATGGCCACACGACCGCAGTAACTTTGTTGCCCTTTTTGTCTACAGGCAAATTACTCGTGTATAGATTCACGCGTTATTTTGCTAAATAATTTTGCATTAAACGTTAAAGATTTCAACTTCAAATAATATGTGACACTCTACCAATTAAAACAGTAAACATAAAAATTGCAATTTTAGTTAATAATTAAAATAAGAATATTTGCAATTTAGTAACAACGAGCCAAACGACTCAAGACAGTTTATATTAGACAGTATACTAGCATACAACCTCAATGGACTAGGCCTACGTCACTGGATGTAACAGCAACTTCCACTCGCACCATCCAGGGGTCGGCAGGCTAACTTCGTTGGAATAGGAATCCTGGGGTCCAGTACGTGAAGTTACATTCACAACCACATAGAACGTATAACAAAGGAATCCAATTATAACCCAAGTCTAAGACAGGACGTAAGAAATCAGCAACAAACAGTACGACACCAGTACAAGGAAGCATAAGTACCCTGCAAATTCATAACACAATTAGATTCGAAACATGATTAGGCAGAACAGAAAGTACAAAACTACTTACCACCAGATGTGGGAATAAGGATAATCAGGTGCTCTTCACACTTTCCATAATTTAATTACATATTCTAGTTGACAGAAGGCAATAAAATCCGTTAAAGCGCAATTACTATTCCATACTAAACACAAAATGGCATCAGTAAATATCAACCCAGAATGCTTGCAAAAATCCGCAATAAGAGCGTTTCAAACAACTGCAGCATTCCAAGTAGAAACTTTTTCAAACGATGACGGCACCAATAATAAGTATTATCCACATGAATTCGATGCATATTTAAATATTGAAGTGATAACAAAGTTCACTCTATCAAACTACTTTTTACAGTATTAATGCAAAAAGTATTAGTTCTAACAATTTCAAGGTATCAATATAATCAAGGTTACAACAGTGTTCAATGAAACGAAAGTGATATACGAATCTGAAGAATATTAAAGCAAGATAACTGCGTGTGCAGCATAAAATTACAGAAATTAGAATGCGCTAGGGCGAGACGTTACAAAAGAACGTACTTGGCCTCCATTATAGCAAGGGACGACCATTCATCGTGGCTTTAAGGCCACCGGAAGAAGCTAGAGCAATTACCAGTAAAAATTAATTTAATTTCGACGAAAAATACAATTTTCTAAAAACCCTAAATACCTACCACGCCGTATTGCGTGTGCGAAATTTTCATAACGAAAAACGGAAACAACCAAACATTCATACACGTGTGTTCGTTATGTAGATTGGAAAGCAAATGAAATCAATTTCGTTCAGGCAATGACCAAAGTTCAATGTAATATTTCTATTCAGAATTAACCTGGAAAGACACAGTTTATATTAGGATAATACGCAGTTTTAATTCGACAAATTCTTCTGACGGAAAACACATAAGCAATTATCGGTTACTTGAAACACGTTATCGACTGACTATCTGAGTATAGCGTAAACTTTACGTTAGGGAATTCTGGGAAATAGAATTTATTATAAATTGGCGGAAGTATTTATCAAGTACAATATACAGGATATTTAATTTATCGAATAAAGTTTCGTTTTAGAAGCAAAATGGATTTTAGTTGAAAATTGTTAATTAGCGTATTTCTTGTTAATTATGAATCGACGATTTTATTTAACCGTAGATATGGAATTTAGATAAACAAATAATTAATTAGCAAAGGATGTAAGTTGAAAATTATTGTAAATAAAATAACCAATTATTGCCGAAAATGAACGTAACAAATCCCCCCCAGCAAAATTAAAAGGTCGGGATAGGGAAGCAAAATAGTGGGAGTGGACAGGACCAACAAAAAACCCAAAGAGAAAAAGAAAGGAAAGAAAAAAAGTTCGCTTGCGAACTAAAAGAAAATTCGTCACCAGTGTAAAGAAACCAACAAAAAAAAGGAGAACCACCCAACAAAACACACAATAAACTTTTATCTGGCTCGAAGTTCCAAGAATAGAAGAAAGAGAAAGAAAGAGAAAAAAGAAAGGAAGGAATCAAGGACGGGTAATACACATCTAGGAGGACTAAGATGGAACGGCCTGGACACTGAAAAAGTCGTCAAAGGACGGATATTTCTTGTAAAAGAAACAGTATAGTCTTCAACCTCAACAGAAGTAAAGGAACGAGGAAGAAAACCCAACAGTGCCAGCCAGAAAAGAACCCAAAGGTCAAGCATCAAGCAAACAAAGAAACAACAAGGAAGTACGAGAGGAAGAGAGGAGGAACGCTGGGAAAAGGAACGATGTACTCTCAACTGTGGTAGTCAAAACCGAAGAAAAGAAAGGCTAACTAGTTGTTAAGTCGACTAAGTCGTGGTTTCCGAAAGAAGAAAGACGAACTTGAAAGCACCTACCACAGGAGTGGATGGACGAAACACAATCGGTATAGAAACCAACAGCAAGGAAGACCAGCGAGGAGAGGAATGTCGAATGAAAGGAACGAAAAAAAGGGAAAAAAATGGAAAACCCGAAAAGAATAACACCAACACCAAGTACAAAACCCAAAAAAAAAACTAAGAATTGTAAAAAAGAATATAAAACAGAATCCCAGTGTAGTTATTTATGAGTAGATGCGAGCGTGTGCAGGCGCGTGTGTGTGTATGTATGTGTGTGCGCGCGTGTGTGTAGGTTGGTGTGTAAGAAGTGTGTGTGTGTGTGTGTACAGTGTGCGTGTATGTATGTGTTGGACCGCTGTAGTCGCTTCTTACGACAGGCATGTCGTACCATGGGACTATTCTATTCCCGGACCCACACGAGTGAAAGAAAAAGCAAGAAAAGAACATAAAGAAAGGAGAACCGAATAGAAGTATGTAGAGGTATAAAGTGTGTGCGTTTAAAGAGTACGGATATGTGTGTATGAAGTGTGTATGTGTATGTGCTGAACCGCTGTAGTCGCCTCTTACGACAGGCAGGTCGTACCGTGGGACTATTCTATTCCCGGACCCACACGGTTGAAAAAAAAAGAAAGAAAACAAAAGAAAACTCTGCAAAATAGGGAAGAAGACAAAATCGTAAGTCCAAAATCAAATCCGAGGAAGAGCAAAGGCGGCATCAGAATCGGAGGCACGAGGACTAGGTATTGGGCTTACGGCGTTTACGCCGCCAGAAGGAAAACAGAGCAAGTCTAGGTGGCAGGTTTCGGATCTTTGACATACCAAATGGATTTGTGACCGGAAGGATCAGAAAGTTCATAGGTCTAGGGAGAGACGACTTTAGAAATGAGAAAAGAACCAATGAATCTAGGGGCAAGTTTGGCGTTAAAATGACGTGAAGCCTCGGACAGAGCAAAATTACGGCGCCAAACAGAATCGCTTAGTTGATAAGAGACAGGGCGACGGCGGAGATTATAGCAGCTGTGAATTTTTCGATAACCGGCAGAAAGTTTTTTGAGAATGTGGGAACGGATACTCTTAAAGTGGTAAGGATCTGGGGAAGGATGTTCGGGATCAGGAATGTACATGTCGTTTATTTCGGACAACTGTCCAAAATAATCGCCGGAAAGAATATGCTCACAACCAAATAGAGCGAAGAATGAAGTGCGGCCTATGATCTCGTGTTTGGAGGTGCGGATTGCACAAGAAATTTTTGGGAGGTTCACATCCCAATGACGTTGGTCGTCGCGTACATAAGAAACAATCATGGTTTTTAGGACACGGTTAACACGTTCAGCAGGATTAGCTTGGGGATGGAAGCGGGCGGTAAAAAGGAATTTGGCGTGACAGCGGGCACACAAGGAAGCAAGCTGATGGCTACGGAACTGGACACCGTTATCTGTGATAAAGTATTGCGGGACACCGAAAATAAGGAAAACTTGATCTTCGAGGACTTTGGTGACGGATTGTGCAGTGGCTGTACGTATAGGAAAAAAAGAGAAAACTTAGTAAAATATTCAGCCATCACAAGAAAATAAGAGTGACCGCGAGTGGACTTAGGAAGAGGGCCTACTATGTCGCAGGAAAGGACTTGCCAAGGATAGGATGGTTTGGCTCTAGGAGCGAGTACACCAGGAGGGGTAACTGTTCGGCTTTGTGAGCAGCACAAGTCGGACGTCGGATGTAACGAGCGACGTCAGCTCTGAAACATAGCCAGTAATATTTTTGAAGGAAACGAGCAGAAGGTTTGTTCACGCCACAATGACCGGAGGTAGGAGGATCGTGATGGAGGGATATCAGATTTTTACGCTGTTCAGAAGGTACGACGATCTTCCATTCGTCCAAAGAATCGGCAGCCATAGAAGTTTTGTGACGACGGAAAAGGACATTGTCCACCACGGACCAGGAAGGAAAACGTGTAACGGCGTTAGAAACTTTTCGGAGCATGGCGTTGTACCAGGGATTCTGAGTAGGAAAGGATACTGAGAGAGGTGACTGTGGAAACAGAAATTTGTTTAAGCACCGGAACAGACCGAGAAAGGACATCAGGAACAACATGATCTTTGCCCTTACGGTGAATAATGGCAAAGTCATATTGCTGGAGGCGGAGGAACCAACGGGCTAAGCGACCGCAAAAACTTCGGAGTTTATTGAGGAGGGAGTGGTGATTAGTGATAACGGAAAAATGGGAACCCTCGCCGTAAGAACGAAACTTCTCAATCGCCCACATCACCGCCAGACACTCCTTCTCAGTAACTGAGTAGTTGCGCTCAGGCTTGGTAAATGACCGACTGATATAGCTTACGACCTTCTCGCCGTCGGGATGGGATTGGCTAAAGATGGCGCCCAAACCGAAGTGAGAGGCGTCAGTTTGGATGGTGAAGGGGGTAGGGTAAAGTCGCGACAGAAAAAGATGGGGGCAGAAATTAGGTGTTGCTTAAGGGAAAGGTAAGCAGATTGACAATCGGGGGTCCAAGAGAAAGGGGTGTTTTTGCGGATCAGGTTAGAAAAGAGAGCTGTGAGGGTATCAAAATTCGGGATAAATCGACAGTACCAGCTGGCCAAGCCAATCAGTTGACCGACTGCGGTTAGAGTGGAGGGAGGAGGGATTTTAAAGATTGCAGAAACTTTATCGGGGTCAACAAGGAGACCATCCCGGTTAACGATGTAACCAAGGCAACGGAGCTCAGGGAGGCAGAAATGACACTTGTCCTGACGAAGAGTAATGCCAGCATGTCAGAGACGAGAAAAGACTAGGTCAAGAATTCGAAGATGTTCTTCGAATGAAGGAGTGGCATTGATGATATCATCGAGGTAGGCGAAGCAGAATAGTTCCACGTCAGAACCGATGGCCTGATCGATAAGAAGCTGAAATGTGTCAGGAAAATTATGGAGGCCGATGGAGATACGACAGAATTGAAATAAACTTCGATGAGGGACGGTGAAGGCAGTGATAAGTTTGAATTCAGGGGACAGAGGGATTTGCCAATAGGCGGAACGGATATCTAGCGAGGAGAGGTAATGAACATCGCAGAGCTGGTCAAGGATGGTAGAAATTTACAGAAAAGGATATGCGTCTTTTTGGGTGTCTTGGTTGACCTTCCGAAAATCAATGTACAACCGATAGTTTTAATTCGACGAATTCTTCCGACGGAAAGCACATAAGAAGCAATTATCGGATACTTGAAACACGTTATCGACTATCTGAGTATAGCGTAAACTTTATGTTAAAGAATTCTGGGAAGTAAAATTTATTATTAATTAGCGGAAGTATTTACCAAGTAAAATATACAGGATATTTAATTTATCGAATAAAGTTTCGTTTTAGAAGCAAAATGGATTTTAGTTGAAAATTGTTAGCCAACGTATTTCTTTTTAATTATGAATCGACGATTTTATTTAACCGTAGACATTGAATTTAGATAAACGGATAATTAACTAGCAAAGGATATGAGTTGAAAATTAATGTAAATAAAATAACCAATTATTGCCGAAAATGAACGTAACAAAGGTACTTTCCTACAATTCTAGTTAATATGTGGGAATACACATTCTATAATTTGATTTAAATTTCGAGTTTGTCGATATTTAAATAGTAAGTAACCGCGCTCGTAAAATGAGAGACTAATGGGTAATTTTAATAACACTGCATGTACTTTCGTTCGGTGTTTCATTTAGAAACTAGGTAGAAGTTATTTAAAATTAAATTGCTTTAATCGTAAGTATCCTGTATACAACAAGTTTGGTATTCCCTTAGTAAACGTTTAAAGTGTTTTATTAAGTATCGCTTCAAAAAGTTTAAATTGATTTACAAAAACTAAATTGATTTTTAAGGTATTGAGAAAAATATGCAAGTGATTGGTTGTCTATAGAGCTTTTTAGAGTTGATTCTATTTTGAGAACTCATTAGGTTTCTTACAATTATCCTGCAGAAAAGAATTAAAAATGTTTTAAGTGGTTTTTAAAGTTTTGGTGCTATTCTTAAAATAAGCAAATGATTTGCATATTGCTGTAAATTGTAGACCACGTTATAACATTTCTATAAATACATTAGCTAAAAATTTGGGTGAAGGGTTTGTGTTAAGGTAAGGGGTAGTCGGGAAATTCCGGGCTAAAGCGAGTTAAGGTTCGGGCCTTGGGAGCTACGTTTAAAAAATTTTTTCCAAAAATTAACAAATTTATTTTAATTGATACAGAAATTAATGTGGAATTTTAACAAACTGATTTTAACTTTAAATCAGAATAAATTAATTAATTGAACTAATATTGTGGGTCGCCTAAGCAAACTGCAATGCTAAAGCTGAATACTTTGAGTGACTGCCAGGTCCTTAAGCTCCCGGTCTTTTTATATGTTCCTACCCCCTCACATGGCTGTGGGAACTTGCAGATCTCATCTCTGCCTTACTCTTAATTCTATACATTGTTACAATCTTATTTTCTAGGTAATTGCGATATCTTAACCATTTGTGACCTGCCACCTGCAGTATCACTATCGTCTGCGATACAAAGTAACGGATCCTGTCTGGTTTGTCCTTGTACTACATTGTTGCAATTGACTTATGATTTCTTTAACAATTTCTAATAAGTTCCTATTAGACTCTATTATTTAATAGTTTAAGAGCTTTCTCAATTTTTAATTTAAAGTTCATGAAATTTATTTAATTTCAGTATTTAAAATTCATTGTTTCTAAAGGTACACTTTTTGTTTCTTTAAATCTAAAACTGTTTCCTTTATCCTTATATCTAAAATACATTTTGTATAATACATACATAATTAGAAAAATTATTAGAATGATTAACACAATTGTCCAAACGCTTATATTGTCATAGGGTAACTTGGGCACTTTGAGGTCACTTAATGTTCTTTGTAATTTTCCCTTGATTTCATGGTGTGGTTAATGTCGTCTAAGTCTAAATGCTCTAGCTGCATGGGTTTCATGATTATTTCTTCGTCTTCTTGTTGTTCTATCTTGAACTGTAGTTCCGGTAGGTTTGCGAGTTTTTTTGTTGCTATGGGATCTTGATAAACTCTCATTACTTCGTGTTTTAATTTTACATAACAGTCTTCTTTAAGGGTAATTAATTTGCTTCTGGCTAGTGCTAGGTTATTTTCATCTTGATTGCAGTGGATGGTTGCTATTACTTCTGTGGGGAAAATGGCGATTCACTTGTTTATTATTTCGTTATTCTTAATGTAGCCTTTAACTATAGCTATTTTTTCAAATATTAGAATGTTTGATTCTATTACATCAAAAGGTAGTTCACTGTTAGTTATAAATGATCTAATTCTTAATAATTCCTTTAATAAATCGATTGGTTCAATGATACTAGAGTGTAAGGTATTCAATTTTGCAAATGTTACTGCGTTTTCTAAAGTTGCTAAAATTTGTTGAATTAAAGTAAGTGTTAATATTATTTGAGTAAATATTGTATTAAATCTAATTAAATCTGTTATGCCTAACATGGTAGTTTGAAGGTTGGTTTCAAGGGTCTGTATCCGGTTGGCAATAATGTCCTGATTTCTTACTAACTTTCTAAGTGTTTCGTTGAGTTTTATAATTGTTGATTGGGTTAGTGATATTTGGTTGCTGATTATGGTTTTTATGTCGTTTTGGTTCTCAATTAATTGTTGTATTGCGTTGTCATAACGTTCTGCGTCTTGATTGTCCAAATTACCTGTGATAGCTTTTATTATGCTACCTAATCCGTTGATTAGTCCTCTTTTTCGTCTCGTAGTTTGTTCGGTGGGTATTAATACATTAATTTTATCTTCTATGTTTCTTAAAATGCTTTCTATTAAACGGTTGTAAATCATCATTTCTATTGCGTATTCCTTTCCGAATTTTGCTGTGTTTATTGATTCAGGGTGGTTTTCAGTTATGAAATGAATTTTTATTTTGTGAAGTTCTCAGGTATTTTGGATAGTCTCATTTTTAAATTCGCTGCCGTTATCTAACGTTATTGTTTCGGGTCTTCCATAGAATGTAATGTACTGTAGAAATCCTTGTGTTAAGTCAATGCTATCTTTAGAAATAATGGGTATTGCTTGGCCTATTTTTGTGAATGCATCTACAAAGGTTAAATAGTTTTGTGCTTCTACTACTAGAGTATCATCATGTAATTTTTGAAATGGTTTGGCAGGTGTTTTGATTAACATTAAGGGTATCTTTGGGGATTTTCTGTTGTATTTCGCTTTGTCACATAGTTCACATTGGTTAATGAAATCTGTGCTCAATTCTTTCATGTCCTTAAAATAATAACGTCTTATGAGTTGCTTTATGGTTTCATTAATTCCATGATGGTTGGTTTTTCCTTCGTATAATTCTGAAAATCTTTTGTATAAATGTTCGGTGCTAAAATAAAAATAAAATCGTATTTCTCGGGGTGTATTCTTTTAAAATTTTAATTATTTGCTCCTCGTTGTCATCTTTAGTTATTTGAATTTGGTATAACTTTTTGTTGTTTACTTTTGTATATTTTACGGGATTGGGGTTATTTAAAACTTCGGTAACTATAAATTGATTGGGTTTCATATCGACTACTTCGTTTAAAATTTTTATCGCGGTTTTAGGTTCTTTATTTTGTGTCGAATGTATTGTGTCAATCTCTTCTGGGTCCTCCCTTATTTCTGTTTCATCTACGTTTCCTATAATGGATTCTGTTTCTAGTGCATTGAGTTGTATTCTACTTAAAGCGTCTGCGTTGTTGTTATAAATTCCCTTTTTATATATAATTTCGTAACGTACTCTTCTAGTCTGATTCGCCATCGTAATTTTGAATTTGGTTCTTTAAGTTTGCATAGCCATACCAATGGTCTATACTCGATGTATATGTAAAATTTTCTTCCGTACAGGTAAGGTTTAAAGTATTTTGATGCCCAAATTATGGCTATTAATTCTTTTTCTATTGTACTGTATTTCTGTTCGGTCTCATTTAGGGTTCTGATGGGTTTATCGCTACCTACTTTTCCTTGGCTCATTACTGCGCCTAATGCTACATTCGATGCGTCTGTCGTTAGTATAAATGGTTTTAAAAAGGCTGGGTATTCGAATACGGGGTGATTTGTTAATATATTTTTAATTTTGTCTAGGGTTTTAATGAATTCCGGGGTGTGTTCAATTTTGTTTCCTTTTTTTAAACAATTTGTCAGGGGCTTGGTTATCTGAGCGTAACCTAAGTCCTAGAAATCCTTTAACTTCTTTGGTTGTCTTTGGTAAGGGGTAATTTAGTACTGCATTTGTTTTATCGGGATTTGGCATTACACCTTGGGGTGTTATTATATGTCCTAACAATGCTACTTCTTTTTGTAAAAATTCGCTTTTGTCTAATTGTACTTTAAAATGTGCTTTTCTCAATCTTTCAAATACTTCTCTTAATCTTTCTATATGTTCTACTAATGATGTTGAATAAACTATGATGTCGTCTAGGTACACAAAGCATTTCTCGTTGTGTATTCCTCATAGAATATTGTCCATGACTCTCTGGAAAGTGTGTGTTCTTTAATCCAAATGGCATTTGTTTGTACTCGTAATGTCCTCTCGGTGTGCTGAAGGCGGTTTCCGCTATATCTTTTCCATCCATTTCTACTTGATGGTATCCTGATGCTAGGTCTAATGTTGAAAAATATTGGCATTTGCCTAATTTGTCTAAAATTTCGGTTATATTCGGTAGTGGATATTTGTCATCTACCGTTTTTTCATTTAACTTTCTGTAGTCTATTACCATTCTATATTTTCTCTTGTCCGAGGCGTCTAACTTCTTGGGTACTATTAATATGGGGCTACTTGTCTGTCAGCTTTTTCCTGACTTGCATGAGGTAATCTATATGTTTTTGTAAAAATTTACTTGTTATCCGTTAGTTCGATATTATGTTTAACTGTGTTGGTGAATGATAGGGGTATTCCTTCTCAGTGGAATATGTCGCGGTATTCAAAACATAAGTTTTTAATTGCTCTTTGCTCTTCTCGATTGATGTCGGTATTAAAACGAACGTTACTTAAATTTTCTCTTAACATTTTGTCATGTTCTATGGGGTTGCAATTGTTTTCTTAGTTTTCGTCTATTTCCATTTCGTTAAAATTTAATTCTTCCACGTTAATTGGATTTGTTAATGATAGTTCTACGGGGTAGTCATTTGAATTTAATATCGTCGTAGTGGCATAATTATCTTTTATTTGTACTAAGGCGGTTGGGTCTCTACTACTTGTTGAAATGTTATATAATTTATTATTCCTACTTTGTTGTCAGAATTACTGGGATTTTTATTTTTCTTTCCGTTCGAGGTTTTATCGTGTATTTTTGTTCGATTTGAGTGTTTTGAAATTTAATGCGGATCTTTCCGTATTTCGTTCTTAATAAACGGTTCTCTATGTCAATGTTGGCTCCTAATTTTCTTAGAAGGTCCATTCCGATTAGTCCGTCATATTTGTCGTTAAATTCGAAAATACAAAATTTGTGTTTTATTTTTACATAAAATGTTCTCGGTAAGGGCATATTAGCTACGAATTGGTGTAATGTCGTTTGATGGGCTGTTTTAATTTTAAATGGCTTTCTTTCTACATAATATAAATAATGTCTCTTCACGGTTCGGGGACTAATTAATGTTTTTGAAGATCCGGTATCGATTAATAGTTTAAATTCGGCATGGGATATTTCTATGTAGCGTAGTACTACACTGAGAAAAGAAAATAGTTGCTTCAACTGAAAATTAGTTGACTCAATTAGAATTTTGATTTTTATATAAACAGTGACCTAAATGCAATAAATAGAACATAATAAAATGTTGCAAAACTGATTTTAAAACAATCACACCTTAATTTGTATCACAATAATTATGACATTCACTTAAATGGCCATTAATGTAACTTGAATGGTAGGCAACGTTCGTTCAATTGCTTGTGGGTTTGAAATGAATTATTTAATACTTATATCAAATATACTGTTGTGTTAAATCAACCAGTCGAATAACCCGCTTACAAATAAAGGTCATTGAAGGAAATAAACATTAATTTTATCAAACCACGAGTTTATTACTTGAAAAAAATTGCAGCATCAAAACAATTATAATTTGTCCACTAACCAAAATGCAGCATTGGTTTAAATTCGGTAAACATTGATTTCACTAACCCATATGTTGAGCACAGTTAATAACTATTAAGCTAAGTGGCTTGAATTAATAACATTTTTGCTTTAATCAAACCTTTATAGTGTTCAATTGAAATATTTAGCTGTCAAATCAATGATTTCAATGTGTTCTACATCGCTTAGACATAGAATTAGATTAAACATCCAAGGTGGTGTGATTCAATATCCAGCTCGATTTATTTTGACTCAATGAAGTTATTTTAATCAATTTTTTTTAATTCAATCTTAGGGATCAACAAACGAGTTTGTTGATTCCAATAGATTTTTAAAAAATTGACTTAAAATAACTTCAATCAGTCACACTATCAAGTTGGATATTGAATCAAATCATTTTGAATGTTACATTAACTCTACCTCATTCTGTAATGCAAAATGTTATTTTTATAACCTTATAAAACCTAAAATTAAAATAAGTAACTTTGATTTGAATTCTATAAAACTGATACTGGTTATTGAAAAGTTTATTCCTTGAGTTTGCAATGGATATTCGAACTTCAGAGATTCAACATTCACTCTTTTATATAGATGAATGCTAACAACTTTTAGTTATGGGAAATGAAACCAACTTATTTATCGTATACATTTTAGGTTGAATATTGAATTCAGTTAAAATTAATGCGTTTTAAAAGCTTCTTTGTGGAAATTGACATTATAGCCCGCAAGTTAGTGACAGATTTAGGAACCCCATTTTCGCATATACAAGCCTCAAAAATGGTTGAGAATTACTTCGATGTTGAGTAGTATGAATGGAAATTTACGAGTGACCCCGTGGATAATATATGAAAAATTCGATTTTCCTTAACATAAAATATGGTGTCTGTTGCCCATATTTTTACGCAAGCTGTGTTCACTAAATGATTAATTAATAGAACCTGACTTCGGAAAACCAAAGGCTGAGTGTTGCAGATGGCTAAAGGATTGAAATATGGGCTTAATCTTATAAGGGAAAATCACGATTTTTAACGACTTTTCCACGCAAACCCATTGAAAGTAAGGAAACGTACTTCGTCACTAACCCAAAAACATATTGGTTCGAGTGATGTGAATGGATAAGTACATTTTGGGTTTACAGTATTTAACGTAAATTTTTTATTTATTTAAGCCAATGTTTTCCGGGCTAGTGATGATGTACGTTTTCTTCCTTTCAGTGTGCTTGTGAAAAAATCGTTCGAAACTTTGATTTTTCCCTTACAAGAGTATACCCTTATTTTAACCCTTTAGCCGCCTGCAACCTCAAGCCTTTGGCTTTGGAAAACCAGGTTCTACTAAGTAATTATTTAGTGAACACGAAAATAAGAGCAACAAACACCTTAAATAAAATGTAATTTTCCATAGGTTATCCTCAGGGAGTCACGTAAATTCCCCTTAATTCTAGTCAACATCGCTGTATTTTTCAATTCCTTTCAAGGCTTGTATGCAAAAATGGTGCACCTAAATCTGTCACTATGTGATGGTCCATCATTTTTAAAGTACAGTCACATTATCTATAATAAAATATTAAAATTAATATACACACTATAATTTAGTAGTAGCTCAACACAAGGTTTGTACAAAAGTTTTTTCAATATTATTTGGTGCACAACTTACTATAGGTTCCTAAAACAACTACTCGTTATGCCAACGAAGCTGAGACTGATACCATAATAATAAGTGAACGAAAAATGTATACATACTTTACAACTAATGATATAAGTATAACATATTTGAATTTGTATATAAACCTATTGAAGGTCACCATTATTAAAAAACAATGTGTATCTTTAAACATCTATTAATAAAATAAAAACAAATACGTATTTTGTGTTACATATACAAGTAAAGCTGACCCAACAACTACAATTGGGTGGACCTACACCTACCACAAAAACAAAGTTACTGCTACATGAAGTCTACATACACGACCTAAGATTTTGCTGAAAGTACACTTGAACACATCTGACGGACAAGTAAAGTTAATTAAGTGTAATATAGTAGTCACAATACAAATAGGGTTTAATATATTTGTGAAAATTATTGCTTGACTCTCACTATAAGTACACATTAAAGATGCATTTACTGGGCATCTTTCTGAAGAAATTGTTTTTACTAGGATTCCATTGAGATCCCAACTTGAATTTTTGTGGATTTGTAAACAAGAACTTGAGAAACGATTATGAATTTTTTTGAAAATTTTTCTCAATGTTTTTTGAAATGGTCTTTTAAAATTTTGAGCTTGTAATATTCTGCAAATGGTGTTTGATTCACTAGGTTTGTCCCAAGATGATATATAATTATGAACGTAAAACGATATTCGCCCAAAAATCAAAAAGGCATAAAATAAAAAAAAATTTTGGTTCTGGTTTTTTTTAACTAGGAGACAAAGTGTCCAAGATAAGGATGCACAGCATGAGCAGTATCTTGATAACGCTATGATATACAAATTTGTTCAAATGGAGAAGACGTTGCTCAATTATATTGATAAACATTTAGTTTTTATAAATTAAAAAAAATAATTTCGTATTGATTTTATTTCAGAAAAAGTAAATTTTGAGATTTTATAAATATTTTCAAGCCTGAATAATAAATGCAAACAGAACAAAACAAATACTACTTTCCTATAGTATTTTTTCATGAGCTCGGTGCTATGAGTTTTGCTTTCAAAGAGTCATAAACTTTTTTTAAATACAGCCTTGGAATGTTTTTAACAGAATTTAAAAGCACATTGTATGACTTATCCAACCATTTATCATAGTTTATGGTTAAAATGAGTTTCCAGATAATCACAGTCACATCTACGATTTTGAAAATTTCTGTATTTTTAAACATTTGGTGCACAGGATGGTGCTCCATCACATAATTTTAGAACTATGCGTGAATATTTAAACAACCTCTTTTCGAATACATGGATTGGTACACATTCTAAGGTATTATGGCCGGCACGCTCGCCAAACTTACACTCCTGGATTTCTTTGTCTTAGGATATATCTAACATTCCGTATATAAATTTAATTTTGAAAATGAATTTTGGTTAAAGGCTTGTGTAGTTGAAATAATTAATATTATTATTCTAGAAATGCTTAAAAATGTTTTCAACCCAACGGTTAGAAAATGCTACATGCTTATTTTGAACATTTTATGTAGTATCCTTGTACATACTTCACGTGGTTTTAATTTTTTTTCCTTAATATTCTTTGGGAAATAAACCATTTAAAGTTGTTAAAATCGTCTTTATTTACGTTTCGATCCAAAATTATTTTGACAACGATCCTAGGTCATGGATCGAAATGTAAATAAAGACGATTTTAACAACTTTGAGTGGTTAATTTCCCAAAGAAGATTAAGAAAAATACAAAACATACCACAACAAACATACAGGGAGTATTTATGTTGTTTTAATGTTAATTAGTTTATTTTATTACTCTCGTAAGTTAAATATTATGTGTTATCTTAGAAAGCTGCAGGATCGTCATTTCGAAAATTCGAAAATCGTATATAAGGCTGTATTTATCTTGAAACTCATTTTAACCATTAACTGTGATACACGGTTGGATTGGTCATACAATGAGCTATTGAATTACGTTAAAAAAAGTTACAGGGCAGTATTTAAAAAAAAGGAGTTGATGATGGACCTATGAAAACGAAACGTCATAGGACGAAACTTATAGTGCTTAGTGATAGCTCATAAAAATGCTACTAGAAAGTAATATTTGTTTTGTTATGTTTGCGCACAAAAATATTAAAAAAATTCCAAAATTTTCTTTACCGGAATTAACCTCAAAACGAAATTATGTTTCTTAGATTTGTAAAGACTAAATGTTTATCACTATAATTGCAAAACTTTTTCTCCATTTAACCAAATTTGTATATCTTACACCTTTTATAATAAAAAGGACAAAGTCTAAGTTTATATAAAATAGTGAGGTAATTTCCTTGGAATCACTTGATATGGATTCATTCTATAATGAATATGTAAGATAAACCAATATTAGCAAAATCGAAAGGTGCACTATGTTATTTCATACTGTATAAAATTTAATCAAAATCAATATCAAGTTGCTCTCCATCAGCATTTGTTGTGTGTGTGTGTGTGTGTGTGTGTGTGTGAGAGAGAGAGATCGAAATTGGCTTGCCATAAAGGATAATTGAAAATAAGCAAACAGACAGACCAGTATATACCTGCATACAAACAAAAAGATAAAACAGATAGTAAGTAGGTATGGCAGCGAAAAGTGGAGGGCTGCTGATCGCCACCTCTTTGTGCCTTTAAAATAATTTAAAATCAACACCATCAAATTTACGCCCCCACTAGCTCAGTGATACTACGCACAGAGTGAAGCGACGGTATGATTACAAAGAATTTTTACTCACTCCTCGCCTACACTCAATTCACCCGAATAAGACAAGCGAAATTCGCTAAAAATTGTATAATGAACTAAATAAAATTTTTATCTAATTACAATTTACAAATCTGCGTCATTTTAAATATCATTTACCTTTTATAGAGCTTTGAAATCAAAATAAAAGAAATATCCCTATCAAATCAGCTTCTCTATTCCATTAGTCGTAAACGTAGTACCAGCTTTTGTCATCGTGATTAAGCCTATTTGTAGTATATTCAAAAATGTTCTTCAATCCATTTCTTAACCACTGTTTTGTATCTCGAACTTTTCTATCAAGCGAATTTAGTTTGAATTCTACGCAATGTTGAGATAATTTATAACGTTTGTTTGTCTTGATAAAATCTTTTACTATTGAAAACGCCATAATTCAATTAGCTCTATAACTGTTAAAATAAAGTAACCAGTGCCATAAATGTTAGCCTTTATATCACGTTCAGTACTAATTCTTATTAACGTTGTATGCGCAAGCGCAACATTCTAAATTCTTTTGAATATTATGGTCATCGAAGTCGATAAATTGTGAATAAATGGTAAATGGAAACAAACACAAGGTGGCAGGAGCCCCTCGATTTATTTTATTCGAGCTGTTATCCAAAAAATTTTATTGCAAGTTATCGATATGAAGCAGTAAAATGATTTATTTTTTTATTTACTAAAAGTAGAGATATGCAGATTATAAGCAGCCGTACATATCTGGTCGTCAATGGTCGTAGTAAATGTTGTCAATAAAACATTCAGAAGCAAACGATAGTGTTTCCGTTTTCTGTTTTGTTAATTACCAATAGGTTAAGTAATATTATTACATATAATACTGAATGAGCGTTTTTCTTTTGAAAAGATAGTTATACTTCGATTGCTGTATGATAAGGACCAGGTGTAAGATAACACCACGAGATTGTCGAGCAATAAGACTGTATTATTTGATTTTATAGTAACGGACGCAATGTTCCTTACAAATGCTTTTTCGAGGACACACGGTGCCCTATAAAGTGAAATACTGAAATAATGTTCGACTTCACACACAAATAAATTCTTTATTAACACATATTGGAAACGTTTACATCTACTTTACCTTTCGACGACATTACTAGACCGACTGGTCTTTTTCAATACTTATAAAGAGAAAGTGGGGGTGCAAACCCATCAGCACGCAGGCTGATTCATACTTAAGTAAGAAACCATTAATAAGTAATTGTAACAATTTTAATGAAGTCTATTAATATATCGTATCGTAACAAATACTATACCATTTACGGTTGTTAATAAATTTAAATCATGAATATTTTTCTGTTATAATTTCGCGTTCAATTCCATCAAGCAATTACTTACTATTGGGTTCAATGACAAAGCGTCCGTGCTACATTTGCACCTTACATATTTTGTTGTTTAATAATTATTATTATGTCTACTTTGTAATAATAAGTCGCATAGTTTCAGCATTTACAATATAGATTTTTATTTTATACAGAGAAGCAGTAAATTTGTTTATACCTGAGTATGTATCTTTATAACACGCATTCTTGTCAAGGTCAGTTATACAAAATATTTCAATTACTGCACAGAATAATTAAAAGAAGATACCGACAGCCTTTTTATTTATTCTTACTATTACGCAATCTAAACGAGAAAATTTCTGCTTGAATATAGCAGGATTGGAACAAATGAGTTTTTAAATTAATTTAATGCCATCTTTACTTATTAACTATTGTGAAAATAATTATTTGTACGCAAGGTCGTTCAAATCGGTCATAAATCTTGGGGAGTCTCAAAAAAGTCAGTGGCGATTAAAAATTTACAGATCGATAAGTGATGATTCACATTATTGTATAGGTTCTAAAATTATGCAATACAATAATAACCTTATTTAACTGATTTAGAATTAGAATTTCCTCGTATATAATTATTTATTGCTAGTCTTATTTAATGGTCCGGAAATATTTATGCGCAATGTCTATATATAAGTATACCAATAAGAAAAATGTATTAGTACTATAATTAAATAGCACATGCATCATTCACTTCTTGACTATGCTAGATAGCTCAGTGGTTAGCGTATCCGTGTAGCATGCTGGAGGCCCCAGTTCCTCCTCGGTGGCGTTGTCTTTTTCCGATCTACACGGTATGTCGACGGATGACACACCTTAAACGATAAATATGGTCGACAAGATGGTGGAATGACGTATGACAGAAAATAAAGTACATTATCATTTACTATAATTATATACAGGGCTGTTGTAAAATTGTATTCAATTATACAATTTGTCAAAAGTTGTATACAGGTAGATGAGTAAAAATTGTGACGTACTTGAAAATGTCAAAAATGACAATTGCTACGTTAGGAGGCGGAGTTATGCGATGTCATTAGTGTGACGTCAGAGTGAAAGTAAGGTTTGACGTCTAAAAAGTGGTAGGGTAAATGGGCGGAGTCATCAACCAATCAGGTTGTTGGGGCGGGGCTACAGTCCAATCAGAAAACAGGGGGTTGGGGTTGGGCTTGGGTGGAGCTATCGACCAATCAGAAAAGTGGTGAGGTTGTTGGGGCGGGGTTACAAACCAATCAGAAAATATGGGGTGGGGTTTGGGGGCGGATCCATCAACCAATCAGAACGCAGGATTCCATGGAATATACGGGCGCCCCATCTACTAATTTTGTTAATCGTTTTACTGCACATCAAAAACGTGTAAATGTTTAAGCGAAACAATATGTATGAGTTGATTAATCATAATGCAAAGATACAAAAATGTGATAAATTTTCCACAAATCATTGTACGAGCTTAAATCATGTATTTAAATATATAAAGATTACATTCCGAAAAACTGTAAATTTAACTGGATAAACTGTGGCTAGCTTTTTTTGAAAATTTTAATAATTCACTTTAAAAATCCGGGACCGAAAGTCGGGGGCTTTTAGAGTAGATTATTCAGTTGAAAACATTTGCTTCAAACCAAAATTTTGCAAATTATTGACTGGCCACAGTTCAGAATATGGATAAATTTTCAGGTCGAGGGGTATATGTTAAAATCATTTCACAAATTTAAATGATGTGATTGGCTTTGAAAGCCAGAGGTAGTAAAATTTTGATTAAACTACAAACTGTAAACATGTAATAGTTGCTAACATTTAAACATCTTTAAACGACACAGCTCTACTTCTATAATAATTAAAAATTAATCTTTTTCTAGACAAATTCAAATAAAATTAAAGCACCAAATTCATTGTTCAAGGGGATCCGCTTAGATTTTTATTGTTTTTTCAAATATATTTTTCAATACTGAATAACAAATTCTTTCAAAGTGGTTGGTTAATTTGTTCATTTCCATCAAAATTTTTGGTGTTAGATATAAATATGTTGCTGTATGCTCAAAAATCAGCAAAACAAAATTTGTAGATAGAAAATCACAACAGGTTTTGACAAAATTTGCGTTTAGCAAAGTAATTATCTAAAGCATGCTATACCTTCAAAGATATGGACAAGATGAGAAAACCCCCATTCCTCCAAAATGCTTTTGGATTCGGCATCTGCCATAATCTGTAAAACATTAATATATCAATTGAGTAAAATATTGATATACCTAATTACAATGTATTACATTTCACGTAATTTCCAAACATATCCAATTCAGCAGAATATGTGTAACACTTTTAATTGCAAATAGAAAATCATGAAGAAATAGCAATTAGTCAGAAATAAATAAAAACCAGAGGAAATGCACAAAGGACCTTTGGTGTATTTACTATATTCAAAAGTATAATCATAAAATTAACTTTTACTATTAAGTGTTATAAGTGAAGTATAATTTTAATAGTAATTTTGGATATAAATATGGGACTTTGAACAATGCACGTGGCAAATTTAATTTTGGCATGAAAGTTAACAACATACCTATACTACAATCCATATCGCCATCCACTATTATACCACCAGTATCTTTATCCAGGTTGCCTTATTTTCTGCATTTTTCAATGATGTAATACAGTGGGCATGCAGTCTAAATTTTTTTAAAAAAAATGTATGTTTATGAAATAATACGAATTCTTTGACGATAATAATAAAATACTTATACATGACATAACAAAAATATTAAACTTTAAAAATAATATTACTGCATATGCTGTTCAAAGTGGCCTTTGTTTTGTTGAAGATCAGCTGCATGCTTTCTAACATTGTAACGTATTTTTTTTCTAGTTACAGTTAGTTCAATAAAATAAAAATAAAACAGCTGTATTTTAAAGCATTTAATTTGTGAATTATCATCCAATAAAAATTAATATATAATATTCGTGATAACACATAGATTCTAGTATATATATACTCTGAAGTTTGTTACCAAGCGCTGTCAAGTTGTTAGTCGGCACTTTATTCCCAACGTCCGAGAGTGCAAGCCGCTTTTGCAGACGAGATAAAGTCAAAATGGCCCTGTCGAAACACATGGCTTCTAATAAAGCTAAGAAAAAGTAGAGAATAATAAATTCTTACGGTCTGGAGGTCGAGCCTAACAGCGGTTGCGTGAGCACGATTTTTGATAAGCCTCGCTCCAAGTAGTTTAGTTGATCCCGACAGGCCTGAGAATATGGAACCCCTTTGGACATCATTTGAGACAGTTGGTATATATTAATACAATAAACTATACTAATATTTTTCATCTTAGTGCAATATCTTGAGGACATATCTTCAACAACAATTTCGATAATAAACTAAAATAAATTTTTATGGCAGTAATTTAAAGCTAGGAGTTATGGTTTCGTTATATTCAATTTAATACGCAGTAAAGTAAACGTCCATTCTACATGGGATCTCGATATTTCAAACTTACCGATGACTAATAACACACGGATATTACGCTGGAAATGTTCAACAGCTGACGTCAAGGTCTGGCACCTGCTGTACATTTTGATGCACGTGAGTGTTTATAACCTTTCATAGCTTTGAAATTATAGTAAATTATTATGAATTACCCAACATTGTTTATTTGAGTAACGAAAATATAAAGTAGTTTTTAAAGTTAGTAACATTAACGAATAAGTATCTTGCTTGTCAGTTTGTTTGCACACGTACTCAAACAGTGTATTTTAAGAAATTCGGAATGACAACTTATGTCAGACAAAAAATATTGTAGATTCTGTTTTCCAATCTAGACGCCATATGCTGTCTTGGTTAATTTTACATTATGTTTAAAGACTTTCAGGTCTTATAAAGGCATTTTTATTGATATATGAAATTCGCGTGTTTTTTGTAGATTATAATTAAATTAGAATATTTGCGTATTACAATCTTTGCTCTTTGATAATTAATTTTTGTTGTAATAATCAAGGAAGTACTTCAATGATTAAAATAAACTTATGTGTTATGAACAATTAATAAATTATATGTCTATCTAATAAAATCCTATAGAAATGATCTACTCATAGATCTTGATTTTGAATGTTAAACTTCACTAGAATTATTATGAAAAATTATGACAATGATACAAACTTAAATATTGCAGTCACATGTATATAATCAGACATTTATTCTAATAGAATTCCTTTTGTTTTTGAAAGACGTTTTATTATTCAACATTTAATAAAAAGGAAAATAGTGCAAGTCCTCCTTAAGTAAAAAGTGTGTGTAATGAAAATAAATTCCCTCAGTATATTTTAGATGCCTAAATTCTATTATTCTATTTTTGACAAATGTTTTTGAGGACACAAATGGTGTCCATGTTGTGCTTTGTTTGTTCACAGGTAAAGCTGAGACATCTGTATGACATCTGGTGGTTGAGGTCTTGGTAAGTGTGTCCGAAAGAGTGAAATTCAAGTTTTATGGCTATGTTAGTGGTGTTAAGATAAGGTTTCCGCATTCCCCTTATACAAGCACAGTAAAATTTTGTTGGTTATTGTATTAAAAATACGGTGGCGCTCATTAAATGTATTTTGGTCTATTATTCACCCATGACCCAAGCTCATGATCTACCCAGAGCTAACACTCGACTGGCCGTTTATATCTTAATAGTTTTTCTTTGTCTCAGGCCATTTACCATCCGACATTACCTTGGGCTTAAAAGAAAAAGAAGAAATTCTCGACTCCGTGATATCAGATTAAGGTTTAGAAAATTGGGAGGTTTGATTTATAGCTGATAGTCACGAGGATAAAGAAATATAAAATTACAAAAATTATTATACAGTACAACATTATGCGGTGCTTTTATTATTGTTTCTGTATCAATGCTTTTTTATTTGCTGCTTGGATTCTAGCTATTAAATCCTCAAGCATTGAGGAGTAGTGGAATACCCTTTGTTTTAAAACACCCAATTAAAAAGTAAGGGCGTAAATTGTGGTGAAAAAGCAGGCCAATCTATTTTGTTATTTTGTTACCAATTACATGCTCAAAAGGATCGGTTAAGTATGTATACTGCTATACTAATCTAGCATTATGTGCATGCATCATCGTATTGGAAATGCATGAGTCTATAATGGATGTTAAGCAGTAATTCGTCCAAATATTCTTCACTTCCAGTTGGTTTCTTAAAAAATTTCGATAATTGTCAGCAGTCAAATTATCATATACAAAAGGTCCAATTATGTTTTCACAAAATTTTCTGCAACGACAATTAATACCGAATTGATGTTGATCTCTGGATTCATTGACAAGTTTAGGATTTTCTTGTAAATACATACAAATAAGATCATCTTTCTATACAATATTCGAACCATTGTGCAGCTTTAACATATAAAATAGTTTCTTAACAACATTATTTTTATAGAAACAGAATATTTAAAAATGATACATTCTACTTATTGGTGATGATGATTTAATTATAGAAATTCAGGGTTAAGTACTTCAAAAATCCATGTCATCTACTTTCCCTAGCCATAATAAATCTTTCAACCTGCAAATACTGTAAACTAAAATTTTATAAACGGGAAAAGTGTAACCGAAAAACATTTTTGAGTAATACAGTCTGAATTGAAAAAGTTAAGAACAAAATAATGTTTTTGCAACAAAAGTGCTCCAAAAATAACGTCTAATTAAAGCAGCTTTTAGTATGTAATTAATATAATTTTACTACGTAGTGCCGTTTTATAAAGTATGTAATTAAATAGTTGTTTGTAATATTGCAACATTCATTCTTTGAAATATGTAATGTATTAATAAACTAGGCTACATTAATAATATAAGTAGGTACTTACGTTTTTTAGTCGAAACGACTTTGTTTGAACATAGAAGAATGTGAAAAAACGCCGGACACCATGTTGACATTTACTTGAACTTGAAGCACTAGAGGGGTAGTAGTATATTGAAGGTAATAATGTGCCCCGTACATCTAATACGCATTGCACGAAAACATAATCATACACATCAAAAACGGTTGGGTTTAACAAAAAACTGCGAAGTTTGATTCCGATATCTTAGTTTATTTCAATCAACAACGTATAGTACGTTTGGTTAAATGTTAAATTTGTTACAAAATGTGTTGATTTGACACTTATTCTGCAATTCATTTAAGTAAAATGGTTTATATTCAACATTAAAGTCGTATTGAACTAAAATATGAAATTTGTTGATTTTATTAGTTTGCATTAAATACGATTTTTGTTCAATGTAAGAGACTTTTGCATTCTTCTATTAGTCAACTGTTATAATGCGTTCAAGCAAACAAATATGTCAACCAATTTTTATGGTTAGTTTAACAATCTTCAAACGCTTCAGTATATATATTTTCGTTTAGAACGACTAAAAAATACTTGATTAAATGCGTTTCTCTTCAAAACAACAAAGTTGTTTGAATCCACCAAATCACTTTTCTCAGTGTAGGTGATTTATGTTATTTAGGTTTATTAAGTTTAGTCGTTTATAAATCGGTCTATCTGAAAATTTGAGCACGAGTTTTCTTCGTCGTCCTCTTCGTAAGTTTCGTACTGTTCGTCGCATTCATAAGTTTCTACATGGTTTGATTTATCGTTCGTACTAGGCTAAATGTAATTATTCTGGTCATTGTCAAATTTTTCTACTTCTTGATAAAATAGTTCTTCCTATGTAAAATTGCGGTTTTGATGAGGGTTTGGTCGGATGTGTGATATTTTTGTATTTTGTCTGGTGTTACCAGATGAGGTATCCATGGACGTTGGTTTGTAATAGTTATTAGGATTGTTATTGTTATTTGTCATTGGTGTATTTCTAATTGTTCGCTCTGAATGCGGGTCTTTGTTAATTTTCGTTTTGGTTAAATCTTGGTTGAAATGCGGGTTTTGTAAAATTTGGGTTGAACTTTGGTTTTGAAAAATGTTTATAGTGATTATTAAAATTCGCATTGTTGAAATTTGGGTTATTAATTCGAGGTTGATTTGTTTGTGCGTTAAAGGGTGTAAATTTTTGTTGGGGGATTGTTTGTTTCGCGGCATGTATAGTTTTTATTGGTGAGTAACTTTTATTTGCGTTAGGGTTGTATAGTCTGTTTTGGTAATACATTACATTTTCTTCTTCTATTATCATGTTCATGGCTTCTTTTAGGTTTTGGGGACGTTGGAATCTGATCTTATCTGATAGTCGTTCTGGTAAAGCGTTTATATATGTGTCCAGTGCCATTTCGTCATACATTTTCGTTCTTAAATGTCGAATATTTTGATCGGGGTCTTCGATTTTTAGTTTCGTTAGGATTAGGCTTCTCACGTCTTGGCATTTCATTCTGAATTGATACGGGGATTGGTTGTTTTCCATTCCGAGGTTTATCAGGTTTAGTACAAGGCATTTTATATTACGTTGGTCACCAAAATATGCAATTAGTATGCGTTTAAAGTCTTGCAATTCTTTAAGGTCATTTTGCTGGCAATTAGTGTTAGTGCCCGCCCGGTCAGTTTGCTTATTATTAGGCGTATGAATAATAAATTTCTTTTGTTATCTCCGGGTTTGTAGAAGGTTTTCAAAAACATCTCACATGCTCCGATGAAATTCAAGAGGTGAGCTTGCTCTCCATTAAAGATTTGGATCGTTTCAAGCTAAAGTTTCATATCTAAACTCATTTTGACTAAGGGTTGCTTTCGCTTTTGCTCAGTTTCGAATTTTGTAAAAATTGAAATTTATTTCGCGGTTTGTACTGTTACTTTTGGTTGGGTTTATTAATTTTTAGTTTGGAGTATGTCGAGTTATTTAAAAAATCGTAGTTGCTTATATTAGTACTTAGTTACCCGATACGGTAATTAATTTGTAAGATTTATGCTCGATAATATCTGGTTAATTGTTGTAGTCTTGACTTCGTTTATTTTTATTTTACTGACGTTAATTTGTCGTAAATGGTACTTAAGTTTTGCTTCCTAAAAAGTTTTCGATGTGAATAAATAATGTCCTACGGTAACTACTTCACTTTGTGTAATTTGCGCTAGTTAAGAGTTATTTTATTTTTAATTCTGCTGATTTTATTAAGTCTGTGATAATAATTTTTTATTCGTGGGTGATTGTAATTTTATAACTGTCTAAGATGTTTCCTGTCTCGTCACCTTTGGGTTTTAATTTGAGTTGCAAGTTTTCAGTTAATTGCTTTGTTCAATGTTGCCTGTTACAATTAATACAATGTTACCTGTCTACTGTAAATTTTGTTGTAATAATTGTTTTTATAATTTGTACAATAAGGTTTTATGTCTACTTGAAATTTGGTCTCGTGGTAATTTTAATTGCGTAAATGCTTTTGTATAATATGCAATTAAATTTGCTGGAGTTTTTAGCAGGAAAGATATTTGAAAGTGATGATGAACTAAAAGCAGCTGTGACTACATATCTCAATCCATTGGAGGCAGAGGAGTGCGAAGTTGGTATACAAAAACTCGTCTCACGTTATGATGAATGCTTAAATTTGCGAGGTGACTATGTGGAAAAGTAGTGTAAGGTTTGTTCTTTTCAAATAAAACATTAAAATTTGTTAAGATGTACTAGTTTATTTTTTATTCAAAAACCGGTACTACTTTCCGGACGGCTCTCGTCTATACGGGTATTCGTTAGTAACATGAAATTATAACTCAGACTTTTATGCAAAGCCTGAACTCTTATACTTTCCTCTGTCGATTACCGGCTCGATTCGAAATAATCATTTGTGCTTTGCATAAAAGTATAGGTTATTAATTCATCTTATTCTTTAGTAGTTACATACACACATACACACGCACGCATGTGCGCGCACCCACACACACACACACACACACAAACATTAGTAAGACTTTTGCTAGTGGGGTTGGATTTTGATCTTATATGAAATTTACATAATTTTCTTGTATAATCTTTATTTTCTTATGATATCACAAAGCATATCCAAATGTTTCGGCAAACTAACATGGTTTTTTCAATGGTTAGATCTAAAAAACAATTTTTGTTTTAGTAACAATAATAGTAACAATGAAGATTGTTAAACATTCTTTGAACTCGAATATTAGCTTTATACTGATTATTACTGAGAAACAGATTTTATGTAGGCAGCTAATATGATTAGTTATTTTCCTAAAAAAACTAAAAATACAACACCACTTATATTAATTTCACAATGTTGTAAAGAAAATTTAAACGATAATTATGTGAAAATTATTAGGTTTGCTTATAGTGTACCAGCTGTTATTGATAAGAGGCGGCTGCATAGTGTAGTTGATATGCTTGTGACTACAGATCTCAAGGTCCCGGGTTCAAATCCCGATACGGTCCGCTTGAAAAATATTAGGCGAGGTTTTTCACAAAAATTCGCCTTCGTTCGGATGTGTGTGTGTGTGTATGTATGTGTGTGTGTGTGTTTGTGTGTGTGTGCGTGCGTGTGGGGGTGTGGGTGTGGGTATGGGTGCCCATGTGCGTGCGTGCGTGCACGCGCGCGTGCGTGTGTGTGTTTACAACTGTTAGGTTGTTTGCAATGTATATCATTCAAAGTTATTCACGGTGTTTTCTTCATGTTTGGTTCGTTTCAACAAATTTATGGCCATTAAATCTTTCATGCATATGTTGAGCGTTTTACCCAATGTATTTTGCCTTACATTTACTTTTAGATGGAATTTCATGCAATAGGTGTGTATTTCATTTTTATGCGTTTTATGTTTGTATACAAAAATGATTTTTGTTAAATAGTGACTTTATGAGCTTTTTAAATTATATGTAACCATATGTCTTTTACAATTTTTCTGATAAAATATTGGAATGTAATTTGTATTTAATTTAATGATTTTATTTTGTCGTCTAAAAATCATAGATCTGATTTTTAAATACATTGCTAATTAATTTTAATGGATAGTTGTTCATTTCAAGTGTTAATTTGACTTTTTTAAAGCTGCTTTTTTCAAATTTGAATCCGACTGCTTAATGGCAATATCAGCAAGTACAATTATCGCTTTTTTTTTGAGGTAGGGTGCTGTTATGAATAATTTAAATGTTGTCCGGACCAAATATTAAAAAATACTTTTTTAGTGAACTGTTGTACCGTGTTATATAATTGCTTGCTAGAGGTAGTAAATTTCAAAATCCGTTCTTAAGAAAAATATACGTTATGTAGGTGGGCCTTTGCTAATTACTGACAACTTTTGAAGAGCGAAGGTCGTATAGAAGATATTAAAAAAACGTTTTTTTAGTGAAACCGTTGTACCGTGTTTCATAACTGCTTGGTAGAGGTAGTAAATTTCAAAATCCGTTATTAAGAAAATATATGTCATGTAGGTAGCACTATGCTAATTACTGACAAATTTTGAAGAGCGAAGGTCGTGTAGAAGATATTTAAAAAAACGTTTTTTAGCGAAACTGCTGTATCGTGTTATATAACTGTTTGGTAGAGGTAGTGAATTTCAAAATCCGTTCTTAAGAAAAATATATGTTATGTAGGTAAGCCTTTGCTAATTACTGACAAATTATGAAGACCGAAGGTCTTATAGAAAATATTAAAAAAATGTTTTCTTAGTGAAACTGTTGTACCGTATTATATAACAGTTTGGTAGAGGTAGTAAATTTCAGAATCTGTTCTTAAGAAAAATATATGTTATGTAGGTAGGACTATGCTAATTACTGACAAATTTTGAAGAGCAAAGGTCGCATAGAAGATATTTAAAAAATGTTTTTTTAATGAAACTGTTGTACCGTGTTATATAACTGTCTGGTAGAGGTAGTAAATTTCAAAATCTGTTCTTAAGAAAAATATATGTTATGCAGGTAGGCTTATGCTAACTACTGACAACTTTTGAAAAGCAAAGGTCGTATAGAAGATATTACAAAAATGTTTTTTTAGTGAAATTGTTGTACCGTGTTATATAACTGTCTGGCAGAGGTAGTAAATTTCAAAATCTATTCTTAAGAAAAATATATGTTATGTGGGTGGGCTTATGCTAATTACGGACAAACTTTGAAGAGCGAAGGTCATATAATAGATATTAAAAAAATGTTTTTTTAGTAAAACTGTTCTACAGTGTTATATAACTGTTTGGTAGAGGTAGTGTAAATAGTGCGAAAAGTGCCGCCGCAGATAGTGGTTTGCGCCGAAGTAATTGTTTGCGTAATCAGCGCCAAATTAATAGTGCTGCTATGTCCGTTAACAAGTTTCATTTCTGGATCCCACCCGAGACGGCCGTGTGATCCAAAATGGGGAGATTGTAACAAAAATATTATTTACTGTTTCGTTACCTTGTAAATACGGCTATAGTGTAGTAAACTTATCGCCACACCTGTCGTACGTATAAACACAAGATAAGAAACAGTCTGTTTCGAATTGCGGTTATGAATAGACGCGCAACGACTGTCGCGTTCTAATTCCAATTTATATTATTGTATTATTCGTTCTTGTAATTAATATTACAGTTCGTTTCGTTTTATGTTAACCCTTTGTACGTATTTAATAATTTCAATAACTAACGTTATTGCTTTCGGTAATTGTAAACAATCTCTGCTATTTCGTTATACTAAACTTGTAAACAAACCACATAAACACTATTAAACGGTCAGCATGGCTTTACATTCTGTTTTGATTGATTCAAGCCCGTACCCTACGACCCTAATTGAGTTTAAATAAACAAAAATAATATTAAGGCGCTTAAATAACTCAATACAGCCGTGCAATGATATTATAAATTGACTCCCAACGTGCCGCTTTATGTTTTATAGTGGTTGTTGCAACAAAAAGTTAAACACGAACGTGGTTTTTGTGTAGTTTATTAGTGTTTCGCTTCAAAAATGGTCGCATCAGTGTAAACTAATTAAAGTTATTATACATCTGCTAAGTTCGAGTTCTAATCGCGTTTGTTTTGTTTTGATCTGAAACAATACGTATTTTGTTTTGATTAAAAAGAAAACCAATCACTGTCATTACGGATAACACTCAAGGGCTTCGTTATAATTTACGTTCGCGCCTGGGAAGTGTAAGTGTTGTGCCTGATTGTGCTGGTTCTACAATGGCAACTCAACCGATTATTATGACTCAAGAGCATCTACAATCGCTGTTAGATGGAGTAAGGAGGACAGTAGAAGAATCCCGTGGAACTGCTCTAGGACCTAACCAAGTAAATTATGCTGTTAATCAAGGTAACTTCTCTAATTCTCAATCTCGCTTTTCTTGATCGAAAACAGAAAATGTCGAGGCATTTATTAACGCTACTGAAATTTTCCGCAAGTGTGTGGGAATTTCCGATGAACAATCGTTAAAGGGATTAGCCATGCTTTTAGACGGTAATGCCGGTATGTGGTGGCAAGGTGTAAAATCGTCGATTGACACATGGAAGCCGCTTTAGACGCATTACGGCATGCATTCGGATGTGCAAAGCCGCCTTATAAAATTTTTAAAGAACTTTATTCAAAAGAACAAAATGACTTTGAACTTACGGATATTTTTGTAAGCAAGTGCCGCGCTCTATTATGACACTTACCGAAAAATCCTGTTTTACCTGAACAATATCAAATAGATATGGTTTACGGTCAGTTAAACAAACGTATTAGACATCGTTTGTCACGTGATGATTTTGAAACATTTGATCAGCTCATTTTAAAGGCTAGATCGCTAGAAGAAGTTTACGATGAATTAGATCAAAAACGCGCTAGGTCGAATATTCAATATTTGCAATCCGGTCATACCGAAAGAAATCAAAATTTCGTGAAAAATGCAAATACTGCCATAATTTTGTTCGCCTACAAGCTGACTGTTGAAAATATGCATTCGCTGTTGGACAATCTGTGAATAGTCCGGTGAAACAAAACATTGTCGTTAAAGCTGAACCTTTAACACCCGTAAAAAAATGTTAGTAGAAATTCAAATATTTTTTGCTTTGGTTGTAATCTGCCTGGTTATATTAAATCTCAATGCCCGAATTATGCGCCATCAAGTAAGATTACGACACAACATGCTGCATCATTTCAAGTTTTGGCAACTGATGTAAACATGAATGACGTGAATCGTCTGTTACTTTGTGTATCTATTAACGGTTTAACTGGTCTCGCGTATGTAGACACTGGAGCCAAGTGTAGCATAGCAGGACGCCGCTTGTATGAATATTTTTTATCTCAAAATATGTTTTCGATTCCGATGGTAATGAACATCGCGTTCGCGGATGGCAAACCCATCACAGTTAATACGGAAAAATTTGAAACGTATATCAATTTAATGAATCGCTAAATACCCATGTCGTTTATCGCTGTGCTAGAGTTTATTCACTCTAAAACGCTGCTAGGTATGGACTTTCTTACCAGAGTGAATATTGTGATGAATATTCCCAAAATGTGTTGGTTTTTCGAAGACTCGCCTTCGCTTGTATTCCAGTTTTGTACTGAACCCGTTGTTCTTGCAGAAACTGCTGTTAATAGTGTAGAACTCCATTCGCTTCGTAACGATGAAGGTTTTGGATTAGATGCTATCGAAAAAGCACGAATTAATTGTTTGATTTCTAGTAACTCTGATTTGTTTAGTGAACAAATTGGTGGTGAGACTACGCCTTACGCAGAACATGTTATAAAACTCGCAGATGATACCCCAATATCTGTGCCGCCATATAGATTTTCACTTCAAAAGAAAGAAATTCTTAAGCGTGAAATCGATAACATGTTTGAAAATAACATAATCGAAGCATGTGACTCACCATATGCTGCACCGGTTGTGCTCGTAACTAAAAAGGACAATACGTTCCGCGTGTGTATAGACTATCGTCGGTTAAATGAGGTTACGGTACCTGATGGTTATCCATTACCGCGCATTGATGATATTTTGCATATGGCAAAATCAAGTGTAGTTATGACGTCCTTAGATTTAAAGGCAGGATACTGGCAAGTTCCTGTTAAAAAGGAAGATCGTGATGAAACTGCTTTTATTACGCCGTTCGGAATATATCGCTTCAATCGGCTACCCTTCGGTTTAAAGAATTCTCCTGCAACATTTCAGAGACTGATTGATCACTTTCGAACCAAACTGCCTAACATTGAGATCCTTGGATACCTTGATGGTTTGATCATTATTTCGTCTAGTGTTGATGAACATGTACGTGATTTGGAGTTAGCTTTCCAAGAATTACGCAATTTTAAATTACGTATAAATCGCAAAAAATGTCAATTTGCTAGTTCTAGTATAAAGTATTTAGGACATATCATTTATCGTTCTGGAATTAGCCCAGATCCCGATAAAGTTTCTGTGATCGTGGATTGGCTCGTGCCAAAAAATGTTAAAGAAATATTATCATTTTTACAAACATGCAATTGGTTTAGACGTTTCATACCGAATTTTGCAAGTATTTCAGCCCGTTAAGTATGTTAACGCGAAAAAATACTCCTTGGAAATGGGAGCATGAACAAGAAACTGATTTTAATAAATTTTAGTGTGCACTAGGTAGTTCACCAATACTACGTCCAGCTGATCCTAGTCTACCGTATGTTTTTAAGACTGATGCCAACTCGTACGCATTAGGTGCATGTTTACTCCAGGGGGAGGGTCCAGATGAAAGACCCGTGGAATATGCAAGCAGATTGCTTACTTCCGCAGAATAAAATTATACTACAACAGAAAGAGAAGCACTAGCTGTTGTCTACGCATTAGCAAAATTTCGAGGATATTTAGAGTGTTCCAAAGTTGTGGTCACTACCGATTATCAACCCTTGAAGTGGCTTGTGTCACTCCGATTACCTGCTGGTCGCTTAGCCAGATGGGCGCTACAGTTACAATGTTACGACTTGGAAATAAAATATATACCGGGTCGCACAAATGTGGTCGCGGATACTTTATCCCCTCCTCCCAAAATCAACTGTTGTGAAGAACCAATGGATGTTACCCCGATTAGTGTAACACTTCCTTCAGTTCCGATGCAGGAAATGCGAGAAAAACAACTTGCAGATCCTGATGTAAAAAAAATTATCGACTGTTTTGAAAATAAAAGGTCGCCTGAAAACGATTTTTGTAAATAGACCAATAAAGGGTATATAATGATGAGTGGTATTCTTTATCGGTACACTCCGGAAGAATATTCCGAAGATGTACAATTAGTAATCCCTAGTGCTGAAATTGGGAATGTTTATATGAATTCCACGATTTTCCGCTAGCTGGTCATTATGGTGTCGAGAAAACCTTGCAACGGGTCGTCAGTAAATATTTTTGGTGCACTATGCGTAAGGATATCACGACTCACGTTCAAAAATGTATTGAATGCCAGAGATATAAAGTCAGTAATTTAAAGCCTGCAGGATTATTGCAAACGCCTGCAATGTCACGCCGATTTGAAACAATGGCCATTGATTTCTTTGGACCGCTGCCCGAAACGGAAAGTGGCGAAAAATAGATTTTTGCTGTTGAGGATACAGCCACTCGTTGGGGAGAATTATTTCCGTTAGTACAAGCAACAGCAGAAGCTTGTGCCAGGTGCCTTACTGATGAAATCATTCTTCGCTATGGCACGCCGCGCCGTGTCGTTAGTGACAATGGTACCCAGTTTGTTAGTAATGTAATGCAAAAAGTAGCTTTTTGTTTGGGTTTTAAACAAAGCCTAATACCGGTTTATCACCCTGAGTCTAATCCTGAAAAGAAAAGAAATCGTGATTTAAAAACACAATTGTCGATTTTTGTTAGCCAGAAATACACTCAATGGAAAGATGCTTTACCGAGTATTCGTTTTGCGATGAATAGCGCTAAAAATGTTAGTACCGGTTTTACTCCTAGTTATTTGAACTTTTCGCGAGAAATGCGTACTCCGTTTAATGTACACCATGGTTTCCGCGCTGTCGTAAAAAATGATACATTTGTAGCAGAAATTACGCCTTACCTGAAACTTGTAAGTTCTAACCTACAACGTGCAAGGAAAAATTAAAATCCCGCCAAATGATTATAAAACAATATTCTGATCGTCATCGGAAAGACGCTGACGAATATGCTATTGGTGATAAAGTTTTAGTAGACGTACATGCTGCCAGCAAAGCAAGCAACGCCAATACTGCTAAATTCGCGTCGCGCCGCGATAATCCCTATTTGGTAAAGAAGAGAATATCTCCTACCTCTTACCAAATTAGTCCCATAGATGATCCTATCAAACCGTTAGGTAATTACCATGTTTCGGCTCTACGTCGCTTTATAGCCGATGAGGATAACTCGTCGTCTTAACCTGTTCGTCCCATACGTAGAAGAGGTCGTCCGAGAAAACAAAAAATTAGCACTTTACAAGGAACGCTTGAAAATGTTCACTCTGATGGTTCACCCGAAGTGACAGATAGTGCGAATGTTAGTGTTACTAAAAGTGCCGCCGTAGATAGTGGTTTGCGCCGAAGTAATTGTTTGCGTAATCAGCGCCAAATTAATAGTGCTGCTATGTCCGTTAACAAGTTTCACTTTTGGATCCTACCCGAGACGGCCGTGTGATCCAAAGGGGGAGATTGTAACAAAAATATTATTTACTATTTCGTTCACCTTGTAAATACGGCTATAGCGTAGTAAACTTAACGCCACACCTGTCGTACGTATAAACACAAGATAAGAAACAGTCTGTTTCGAATTGCGGTTATGAATAGACGCGCAACGACTGTCGCGTTCTAATTCCAATTTATATTATTGTATTATTCGTTCTTGTAATTAATATTACAGTTCGCTTCGTTTTATGTTAACCCTTTGTAGGTATTTAATAATTTCAATAACTAACGTTATTGCTTTCGGTAATTGTAAACAATCTCTGCTATTTCGTTATACTAAACTTGTAAACAAACCACATGAACACTATTAAACGTTCAGCATAGCTTTACATTCTGTTTTGATTGAATCAAACCCGTACCCCTCGACCCTAATTGAGTTTAAATAAACAAAAATAATATTAAGGCGCCCAAATAACTCCATACCGCCGTGCAATAATATTATAGTAGTAAATTTCAAAATCCGTTCTTAAGAAAAATATATGTTATATAAGTAGGCCTATGCTAATTACAGACAAATTTTCAAAACCAAAGGTCGTATAGAAGATATTTAAAAAAATGTTTTTTTAGTGAAACCATTGTACCATATTATATAGCCGTTTGGTGGAGGTAGTGACTTTGAAAATCCGTTCTTAAGAAAAAAGTGTGTTACGTAGGTGAGCCTATGCTAATTACTGACGAATTTTGAAGTGTAAAGGTCGCACTGTTGTACTGTGTTATATAACTGTTTGGTAGAGGTAGTAAATTTCAAAATCCGTTCTTAAGAAAAATGTATGTTATGTGGGTAGGACTATGCTAATAACTGACAAATTTTGAAGAGCTAAGGTCGCATAGAAGATATTAAAAAATGTTTTTTTAGTGAAACTGTTGTACCATGTTATTTAACTGTTTGGTAGAGGTAGTAAATTTCAAAATCCGTTCTTAAAAAAAATATATGTTATGGACGTAGGCTTATGCTAATTACTGACAACTTTTGAAGAGCGAAGGTTGTATGGAGATATTAAAAAAATGTTTTTTTAATGAAATTGTTGTACCGTATTGTTGACGCCATCAAGCTAATTTTATTAAAAATAGAAATTCTAACATTTGTTATATAGTTCATTTATCTAGTTGATAACTCGCAGATGTTGAAAGTTAAGTTACATAGTCAATTGCTTTTAGTAGTTTGCTTTGAAAGGTGTTGTTTCCAATATCATAATTAAAACTTGTGTCGCCGTTCCAATATCAGCAGCCACCTGTCGAACTCGTCCGCCACCACCAATAACTATCTTGATTAAGGGTGCCCTTTTTGAATTTAGTAGAAGGGTGGTTTCCTGTTGATCTTCTGCAGTTGATGCTGAATTGGTAAGTACTTTTGTCTTGCACTTGCTTTATTTATGTATTTGGAACTTCCGCTAAAATTGTTGATAAAATTAATTGCACTACCGCTATCAAACGCTCCATTGGTCCTAAACAAACCGGTTGTTCAGTTTTTTTTGTGATAAAAATAATTATTCTATGATAAAATATATGATTCAATTCTGTTGAATTTCAACATCTGCAAGTCTTGTTGCTTTGTTGTGAAAACGTCTTTAAATTTGCGATAAGTAAACAATTGAGGTTAGACGTAATTTTTAAACTCTTTTGTTTATGTTTTGATATTAATTAATAAAAGATTATTTACAATGAGTCATTTAGAACTTAGTTCTTTGGTAACTAAAAGGAGAAATATTTTGCTAGAATTCAAGCACTTTATGACGTAGGAAACAGATGTATTTTGTTATTAGAAAGTGAACAATCATACGCAACTGAATTAGATAGTTTTATTTCGCGTTTCAATAGATTAAAAGATGATTTAGATGCTTTTGAACGCATCAATGATAAAATAGGAATTTCAAATTTTAAGGTAAAAGAAAAGGAACGCATTGACGTTAATCAACCTTCAGTAGCCTATGATGAACTTTACTTTAGTATAAAAACGCAAGCTCGTAAATTAAACGTTCAAATGCATTCGACAATTGAACGGCAAATCTCCGCCGCCACTTCGTCTAATTTAGTAAATATTGAATCTTAATCGGCAAAATTACCGAAAATAGAAATTGAACCGTTTGATAGGGTAAAAATAAGCGATTGGCCGAACTTGTACTCTCTCTTTACGTCACTGATTCATAAAAATAAATCACTTTCAAAGGTGGAAAAATTAACGTATTTAAGAAGCTTATTAAAACAACACGCATTATCACTTATCGAATCCTTATAACCGATGATACTTGACAACCCGAAAGAATACGAGAAGACCAGGAGAATGACGCCGAGTTGGGACGTATTATTGAATAGAACAGTAGAGGATAACGACCAGTTTGGGAAGAAATTAGTATTTCGAGTAGGAGCCTGAAGACATACTGGGCACAGTGGGACTCCTTGGTGATTTAAAATAGAATCTTGAAACGACGCCTGGAATATGAAGATGGCACTGAGAGACTTCAAGTGATAGTGCCGAGAAGCAGAGCGTCGAAAGTGTTGCAGCACTTGCACGATGGTATTTCCGGAAGGCACTTTGGCATGAAGAGAACTCCCGAAAGAGTGAGAGAAAGATTCTATTGGGTGAACTGCAAAGAAGATGTGAAGGAGTGGTGCCGGAAATGTGAGTTGTGTTCCTCTGCAAATGGCCCGGTCACAAAACGGAAAGCCTCAATAAGACAGTATAACGTAGGGAATCTTTTTGAGAGGGTAGCCATTGATATAGCTGGTCCGTTTCCTGAATCAGAAAAAGGAAATAAATACATCTTGGTTGCAATGGATTATTTTACCAAATGGCCGGATGCATATGCAATACCTAACCAAGAAGCCGAGACGGTTGCAGATGTACTAGTGAGGGAGTTGTTTTGTCGCTTTGGAGTTTTGTTGGAATTACACTTCGATCAAGGTCGGAACTTCGAATCAGCGTTGTTTCAGAACGTCTGCAAGCACCTTGGAATCAGAAAAACTAGAACCACGCCACTTCATCCTCAATCGGATGGAATGGTTGAAAGAATGAACAGGACGTTAGGAAAGTGCCTAGCCAAAGTTGTCTCTGAACATCAACGAGACTGGGATCAATATTTACATTTGTTCCTACTGGCATACCGATCTTCGGTGCATAATAGCACAGGATACTCTCCCGTTTGCGTGATGTTAGGACGTGAATTGCGGCTACCATGTGATCTTCAGTTTGGATTTAAACCTGGAGAGGGGATTGCAGGTGAATGTTACGTTAGTAAACTTCGTGAAAGATCAAATACCATTCACGAAAACGTTCGAAAGAATATCCACGCAGAAAGCGATCGAATGAAATCACAATATGACACGAAAGCACAAGAAGGTGGTTACCAACCCGGAGATTTAGTGTGGTAGTACAATCCACATAGAAAGCGTGAATTGTCGCAAAAATTACAAAGACAATGGGAAGGCCCGTACGAAGTGTTGAAAAGAATTAATGATGTAGTGTACCGGATCAGAAGATCTCCCCGTGATAACCCGAAGGTGGTACACTTTGACCGTTTAACATCCTATGCTGGCAACAGCCAGGAAGGCTCGAATAATGAAAATGGTGTTCGACGAGTTATTAATTGTGAGCCAAATGTAGATTTTGAGAGTTTCATGCGGCGTATAGTGATTCCACTAAGGCAAGATTTGGCGTTGTTGTTGAAAGACAGCAAGATCTGTTTAGAGCACCAGAAGAGTATTTCCTTGCACATTGCGTAGCTTAGGCCCTGCAAATGTCAAGAGGGATAGCTATTGTTTTCAAGAAAAGGTTTGGATGTGTGGATGAATTAGTACAACAGAAGTCAACTGTAGGAAAGGCTTTGGTTCTTCAGAATAAAAATCGTTATGTTTACTATTTGGTTACCAAAAATTCTTCATGGCAGAGACCTAGTTATGGACATCTATGAGAAGCGTTGATAAGTCTTAAGGCTCGATGATGAAAAATGGAGTAACGAAACTAGCGGTGCCCAAGTTAGGCTGTGGACTGGATCGCTTAGATTGGAGAATAGTCCAAAATAGGCTAGAAGTAAGTTTCCAGGAAACCAACGTCCAGGTCCTTGTTTGTTGCTATCAACCGGTTGTCTACCAAGACCAAGCAAAGAGTGTTGACTGTTGTTTCCAGCGACGTGGTGAATGCACTAGAGGAGATAGCTGCGGATACCGTCATCAGTCATTGAACTGGCGTCAAAATGTATTTACAGTTATGAGACGTAATGGTTTTAAAGGAAGCAGTGTTACGAGCTACCATTAGGCAACCCGTCAAACACACAAGCGCCGTAAGCACTGTATATTCTCCAGGGACCGAGTTTTTTCTAGCGATTACTGGATTATGAATCATCCTTTTAATTCAGTGTGTAAATAAAACCGATGCGGAAGTACAGATTTTAGTCTATATCAGAATGTCAAATATAAATTACATCGTGTAAAGTTAAATAGTTGAGCTTTTGGAAGTCCAAGAGTAAATGTTATATTATGTGAACGTGTCTAATGTACATGCAGTTTGTAGAATACATAAATAGACAAAAGTGTAATAAATAAATAGTTGTGTTAGTTTTGTTAATAGACCTATGGTTAAGAATTTAGTTTAAGAAGATATTAGTGCTTGTAAATTCATTGTTAATTGGACTCAAAACATCTATAAATAAGGCATATACTGTTAATTAGACTTGTGAATAGTGAGTAATAAAGACCTTTGTTATTATTTGTTTTAAATTAGTGAAACGCGGTAGTAGTAGCCCGCTACAACATCTATTTATCCGTATATACATCTAACATTTACTTGTTATTTGCTCTTGAATACAATATTGTGCGCCTGCGCCATGCAACGCGGATCCTCATGCACAAATTGGGACGTAATAGTTTTATGTCTAAGAGCCACTCGTGTTTCAAACATTTAAATTGTCAAAAATTAAAAAACTTTGACGAAGCTTATAGCTGAGGAAATACTACTACTTGAATAAAAGAAAATATTTTAAATCAAAGTTTAAAATTAACCAATCAAAATACGCAATTGAAAACCCCTACTATAAATAAACATTAATGTAAAAACGGTTACTACCCATGGAAACTAGTAACTAGTTTAACTTCTACAACAATTTCAACAGTATGAAATATATTTCTACGAATCAAACTAGGCATCAAGCAAAAAATATATAATTATGATCTTAAATATGATTCTTGCAAAATCAAACATTTGAATTAATAAATTTGATATCAAATTAAAAGTACCTACTTTGTTTCAGTGCTATTCTTGACAAATATTCTTAGAAATAACTAAATTCTATTTAAAGTAAATTAGGTACATATGAATATTTATCAAAATATGTGTATCAAAGTAAACTCTATCGTAATGGCTTCTTAAAATCATCGTATACCTTTCATAATTACTCAGCAAACATGTTCACATCATATTGACGTCATTTATTGGTCATCAGTTACATCATTTTCACCTTAAATATGACGTGATTATGACGTAAAAATGACGTGAATATATCACATCCCAGCGACGTCATTTTTATGTCACCACGACGTCATTCATGAAGTCATATATGACCAATTTAACGTCATTTTGGTTTGCACTTAGGTACTTACTTATGAAGCAAATATATTGTAGGTAGTGTTTCTATAGGAGCTGGTCCTATATCCTAAAATTGGTTTCACAGGTACAGGATGAGAGCTTTAGATATTTGGTCTGAACCTATAGGACCATAGGTAATATACAATACATACTTACCTCCAAAATCATCCATTATATTTTATTCTGGGGGTAAGTATATATTGTACATGGCTAGTCCCATGGTTAAAGACCAAATAGTTAATTATCATCCTGTACCTGTGAAACCTAAATTTTAGCCAACTTCTATAGAAACACTCCCTACAACATTTGCTTCATTGGTAAGTATCTAATCGCAAACTAATATATGTTTGAAAGTTAAATTGGTATAATAGTGATTGAAATTAAGCCTCTTCTCTAATTGAATTTACCAGTCCCGGTAGCTCAGTGGTCGAATGTCCAAGTACCAATCGGAAAGTTACAGGTTCAACTTCTGTCAGTAGCCTGATATTTTCTTCGTTCAAATACTAGCTCAATTGGAAATGATCATTTAGGCTTTGCATAAACGTCTAAATTATATATAGGTATATAAACAACCTTGTAAAGAACTATTAAGCAAAAATTAAAGATTTGAAAATTTCGAAATATAAAAACACACTTCCTCATTGAAGAATACCTTAAACTCAATAATCTTCACCAAACATAATTATATATAAAATAAACAAAAAGTAATAAAACATAGTTCCAGTTTAATGCCATTTTCCTTACAATAAAAAAGGTTGTAATGTTAAATCAATAGTCAACTGTAAGTTATATAATAAAACAACAACAATTATGTGCTTAAAATATAATCTTAAACTTAAGACAAAATACTAACAAGCTAAATGGTAACATGTACGAAATGTAATTGCAGCCACAAGCATTTAAAATGCTGGCCTTCTTCGAAGACAATAAAGCCAAAGCCATGAAAAATCTGATATAATCGTAACATTCCTATAATTATATAAAATAAACTGTATCTGTTTAAAAAAACTTTACAACATATGCAGTATGAGAAAAGATATCCAGCATTCATCTTTGTCAGGTACCACTATACATTTTGATGTAATTTCATTTATGTGCAATAAATGATAATTATTTGACAAATTACTTACAATATAAATATGTAATAATTTAGAATCAATGGGATAATTGTATAATGAATCATACAATTGAAATTGCTTCCATGTTATGATAACACCATTTTCGGTAGTTACAATATTATGGATACACACAACCATTCCTGCCTTAGTCATGCAATACGAATCCGCATTGGATCGTGAGTGAATTTTAAATGTAAACTGGTTATATGTCATTTGTTCATATTGTTTAAAAGTTCCAATACCTACAGCTGGCAATATGCCAATTGTATGTTCCCGTTCAAGTAAAACATCGCTGTCAGAAAGTACAGGTGTTGTAATACACAAAGAATTGTTTTCCCTTAATCTACGATGTAACTGCTGCAACGGATTTGTAGATGACCTTATTAAACGCTTTAACCGGCCTAAATAGTTTTCATATGGGAATGCCAAAAACTGATCTAAAGTTCCATAAATTTCAGCATCTGCTGTTAAATAAGTTAATATATGAATGTGGTATATATAGTATTCTATAACATAAATTTTCTGGCAATGAGTAACAAATGTGTTTAATAAATTTCTTGCAGTGCTACTACTTAAATGAGAAATGTGTTTGTCAGAAACAAGCACAGTAATAGCACCATGTAACAATAAAAAGTGTTCATATATAGCTACATCAACTATATTTTTAAGTACAAACGGCCCTAAATAAAATAAAAATGTTCGAAATTCAGTAGCCCTCCAATGCTGTAATTCTGCTAAAATTCTTGGCTTTCTGTTGAATTCCAAAGAAATGTAATTTCTTGTTGATAATAAATGTTCCGATACTAATTTAACAGATCGGGAGCATAATTTAACAGGTATTTGACCACCTACCCACGAATTTAATAACTTTCCCATAACTCTCAAGCAAACACAATACATGTAGTCGATGGGAACGCATCTAACTAATCCCACATTTAGAATCATTAGTGGTGAAGAACCAAAATGATAATTTTTATCTATTTGCATAACAAGTGATGCATCAGTTCTTCTTGGAGCATCAACTCCAGGCAACACAATTCTTCCATTAATATATTCACCAGGTTCTGTGCATTTATCACAAGAAGAATATCCGCCATGAGATTTTACTTGCTTTATAAATGCACGAGCTGGAGCATCACATATAAAATTATGAATGTCTATTGAATAAGTTTTGTTTTGAAATAAAAACCCTTTGTTTAACAAATCTGAAAGTTCATTAACAAAAGCGTCCCAAAAATTAGCTAACGGCGTGGGTTTTGATCGACCACAAAAAACACCAATTACAAAAGGTGGACTATCAAAATTTTTAATTATTCCTAAAATCGGCCAAAATTGCACATTAGAACTATG